>MPVS01000303.1:0-27179 GCA_001931775.1 Fomitopsis pinicola
GCTACCGACTGGTGGGCCGCGCCGTCCAGGAAGATGTGCAGAGCGGTAGACGCTTCGTACGTGAAGAATCGCGCGAGCTGCGTTGTCTGGAACCGTGACGAATAACGAGGGCCGAGGTGGTGTATGAAGCGCGGGATGCTATCCGCTGGTCAATTGTCAGTAGCATATAGCGCACAAACGCTTGCGGGCGTACCGAGAGGCGTCGCGAAGAGGTAACTCGAAGCGATCGACCAGTTCATGGGCGCCAGCCCACTGTTGTCACCTACTTGGTAGATACCCACTCCAGCAGTGTAATCAGGCTTGGGATACGTCCACTTCATGACATCCGTGATGATTCCATCAACAAAGATACCTGAAGCAATGACCGTCATGTTGTGCGCGTAGAGTGTCTCGAGAGTCACTCACGGACGGTAGGGTTCGCTGATCGGTGCGGATGGAAGGCGAACGTGACGTGAGTCCAGCGTGCCCTGTGGATGACAGCGTTCAGCTTCGTTGCCTCCGTTGTCTGGCACTCGAGGTGCGCGTCTGGCGTGACGCCAAGCGCGACGAAGACACGATCTCGCAACCGAAACGAGAAGATGGCATGCGAGGTGTTGGTGGGGAACTTCTCGATCCACATCCATATCTTGCAGAAACATATGTCAGCGCACCACGCTACGCTTCGAAGCTCACGCTCTCACCATAAATGTGAATCCTTGAAGGGGAAGCCCCCTTGTGTCGTGGTGGGGCACCTGAATTGCTGCACAGTTCTCCAGCGACAGGTGTTCCGGCCATTTCACCTTCATACCCGCACGGAGGACCTCTAGAACATCGGCGTCCAGTGTGTTGTCCTCTCTCACGACATGCTGAAACATGACCCGCGCCTCGTCCGTACTCGTCCCCACGTCGATCAGCCTACGGAGCAGCTTCTGCACGATCTGTCGCTCGGGCCTCGTGACGTCAGCATCGTCCTTCCATTCGCAGTACTTGCGGAAGAGCGGTTCCACGAGCCCGATGCTGCTCAGTAGGCAGTGATTGCGGTGGCTATGATACGACAGCCTCTCGAGAAGCTTGAGAATGCAGTAGCGGAAGGCGCGGCCTTCCGCTGCAGCATGTGGGAGGCAGTTGAACAGGAGGCGGAACGCTTCGGGATATCGGATGGGCCCGAACGCGGGCTCGAAGTCGCGTATTCGATGGTCCAGCAGGGTGTAGTCAGTTTCGTCGCCAAAGTCAAAGATGCCGGACATGGAGAATTTGTGCAAGCCGAAAGATACCAGAAAACCTAGTGTATGTCGGATAGTGGTGGTATTGGAGACTAGTGTCGCCATAGCCTCCCCGAGCGTAAGCTTCGGCTGACTCCAGACACAGATAAAATCTCCGCCAGTTAACGTGTCTCAGTCTAGTATGGAACTTCATGAGGACTAAGGGCTCGTGGTCCTCCAGCGATTCCGACAACATGACGTTGCGGTCGGATCACCGGAGCTCGTAGAGCCAGAAGCGATGGAGCACGTCCACGGCTTGGAGAGTCGACAGCACGCTCATCACGACAAGAAAGCCGTCCATCTCGCGGAAGACATCCTTCGTAGCCACGTCCTCGAGCATGATCTTGTGCATCTCAGCTAGCAACTGCTTACAGTCAGAGCGAGCACATCTGCCCTCGGGGACACGGCGTACCTCGGCCTTCGCCTGCAGGCCCTCCGCCGCCTTCAGGTTCTCTACTGCATTGCGCATGAGCTGTATGAGTACATCGCGCGCGAATTCTTCTGGATCGAGCGAGTCGTCTGCCCGGTCGTCTGCACCGCTGTGCGGGAACGTAGTCGTACCCGGCCTAGGCGAGAGCTGCGGGAGGGAGAACGCAGCGCTGAGAGGTGTTAGGAGTTGTCGAAACATGTTCAGCCTAGAAGGCTCAAAGCTTCAAAAGCATCTGCTTCTTGTCGTCTTCGTCGTCGTCGTCGTCGTCGTCGTCGGTCGTTGTCGTCGTCGTCGAGTGGTAGGTTATCGTCGCTGCTGGCTGAGACTCAATGACACTAGCGCCCAATGGCTGCGGGCGCCAGACGCGATCAGTCACAGTCACGTCACGCTTTGCTCCGATGGTAAGTTAACTTACAACAGTACTTAACAAGTAAGTTATTACAAGTCGGTTCAAGTTGAACTCTGCCTTGCCTCCGTCTGCGACGCCCCGAAGTTGAGCTTCTCCAAAATATCGCTTCACGCTCTCTGCTAGATTTCTTCTCCCACGTACAAGGCCCGCAACATCACCCGTGAAGTTGAACTTCGCCGACCCGACCCCCAAGATCTCTCTAGTCGCCCGCTCGTTCCTTACCACCTGAAGCCCTCCAACGAAGTCGGACACATTTCTCTGCAGCCCTCGACGATCCGTCTCTCAACAGTGACCTCTCTGTCAAGATGTTGGTATCCTCGGTTTTCTCGCTGCTTCTGCTTGTCTCTTCGGCTGCCGCTGGGCTGTACCCGACTCGTCCAGTCGCCAGCACGGTCTTCAGCGCGGGTCGCATGTCAACCATCACCTGGATCAACGACGATACAGAGCCCACTTTATCCCAGATAGGCCCTGTTCGGATTGATCTGTTCTCCGGGGACGATGTGAGTGTCGCGGCTCAACTGAGATAGATTCATCCATCTGGCCTTTCATCAGAACTATGTCACAACGCTCGCGCAGAATGTTGAGCCGACGAGGCGGTCAAAGTCGGTGTGGATCTCGCCGACCTTGGGACCCAACGGCTCGGACTAGTGAGTGTGGACGGCTGTCGCCCCCTCTGATGCTTCTGACTCCGTCCAGCCACCTGCGCTTCATCAGTGACGACCCGCCGTTGACTGTCTACAGCGCTCGGTTCACCCTCGCTGCGATGGACGACACGCTGCCCTATCATCGCGCTGCACAGGCGGAGACGCGGTCGACGACTTACCCAGTGCTGGAGGACAACGCAACCAGCTCGCTTACAAGCTTCAACTCTGCTCCGACGAGCTCGAACAGCTCCAGTACCTCCGTGTCCTCCACCAGGCTGTCGAGCAGCACCGTCAGTAGCTCGTACATCGTGCCGACCTCGACGAGCAACCCGTACAGGCAGCAGAACCAAAACAGCGCGGGCAGCAGCGGATCCTGGAAACGTAACGTGGTTGATATGGAACGGCTCAAGTTCCGACTGGTCTTCATCCTCTGGCCCCTCCTGATCGGCGTGACGATGGCACTCTAAGGCTACAAAAGACTGCATACTAGAAACTTCAAACTTGGACTCAACTACGCTGCATTCGGATTGTATCTTTAGACCATACCCTAGATGTGTAACTTTGTTGTATTCCTACCACAGCCTATACTACTCGCCGCACCGCAGGCACGAATAACATGTCTCGCAACTGTGTTTCTTGGGCGAGAGCCTGAGGGCCTCCAGCGTCCATCTTCGCTGCCGGTTGTGTGTTTGGAACTGCGTCACAACATCTCAGTGAGCGCTGTACCTCAACATTAGCGGTATACGCAACTGCCATTGAACGGCGGCTTCCGTACGTTGCGACTGAGTGTCCAGATAGGCAGAAGGGAACAAGGACATGTTCGTAACTTCATGACATGTCGAATCACCCCATTCCGCTCTGTCACAGAGAACGAGAGGTCAAAGTCGAGGGGGAGACTCACTAAGCATTGATATGCGGTCACATTCATAGTCTAGAGTAGACAACGAAGCCCAGCGGGATTCCACGCATCGGACTCATCGTAGCAGGCGTCCAGGACTTCGGTCCTCCCCGTACGCGCATACAGCCACCATTTATCGTGGTTGAAATAGGTCAATGATCTTGATATCGTTCGCCTATGAAGCAAGCATGCACCAAGGACCACACAAGAGCGTCCGTGTGTTCTCTTTCGAGCAAGTAAGACGAGTGGAGGAGATGGAGGAGGAAGAGGAGGAGGCGCCCCGGGCCGCTCGGTGCCGCGGCCGCAAGTGTTGGACGCGTCACACGTGACAAACACGCAGTTCGCGACGAGCGTGTCTCGAACTTGAACCGAAACCATCACGACCATGTCCACGACAATAACCTCCCTCCTTAACTCCCTCCACACTCACCTTCAATCCCAAACACAACTTCTGCCCACCCTCCACGCCCAGCTTGGACTACCACCTACTGCGCTCACCGACGAACTCAACACCCTCCAGCAACAGCTCACACAATGCATCGAAAGCCAGATCGACCTCCGGCGAAAGCAGGTCGATGGATGGATGGAGCAGTGCGCAGAGGTGGAGAATCAGTGCATAAGATACGGCAAGGCCCTCGGAGGTCATGTTAAAGCGACCGGCGGGAGTGTTGGCGAGATCAGGAAGGAGCAAGTGTTGCCGCGACGGTTCGAGATTATCTCGGAGTACCAAGAGAAACTACGGCAGGTAAGGAGGACACTTTTGCATCCATTGCTAGCCAGGGTTTTTTTGCCATAGACTGTGCTAATACATCGAGGCCTTATGTATGCTAACATACCTCACTTTGCAGCTCTACCACACGAAACTAGAACAGCTTCTGACCCTGACTGGCCGACTAAATGCCCTATCAAACACCCTTGGCCCCGAGTTCTACCCCCAAGACATTCTGGATCCCACACCGGCAGCAGGCGAGGACGAGTATGATTCTACATCACATCGAGACGTGACACCCGAGCGATTCTCAAGATTGGAGAAGGAGCTTGTCCGTGGCAAGGGGGAAGTGGTAAGTCCTCCCCTATCGACTCGGTCGAGGGACATTCACACACCAATGTATTCTAGTCGAAGCGATTGACACAATTGTCCTCAACACTAGTACAGATAGACTGGCTGTACACCGAGCTGGGGATATCACCACCATCGCTCGATGATCTCCCTTCGTCGTCATCGCTGCTTGGCCTTCCTCCCTTACCACGTTCGACATCCTCTTGTAGTAACCGAACAGCATCCTCCTCAGACCCTTTCCTCTCCACGTCGATGTCAGTCTCGATCACCATGTCCACCCCCACCCCTGCCGCACGCACGAAGCAGAGCGCCCCATTACTGCTTTCTATTCCCGACTCGCCAAAGGAGCACCCAGACACAGAGTATCGACGCATTCTTGCACGGTTCGTAGCTCGCATGGAGGAAGCATCAGAAGAGGACCTCCACGACTCCGCCACAGCATACCTTGGTCTCGAGGGTGTCGACCCAACGCCCGGCTTGATCTCCTGGGCCGAATCGACACGCGCAGACCTGGAAGACATCAAGCGGAAGCGAGAAGCGCACATACAAGCGATGTACGACCAGCTCGAGGCGCTCTGGCGGAGACTCGGCGTGCCCGACGCGGACATGGACGCGTTCGTGGAAGCGCAGTGCGGAAGTACGGAGGAGACTGTCCGCGTGTACGAGGAGGAGCTGGAGCGCATGCTCGAGCTCAAGCGCGAGCGCATGGGCACGTTCGTCGAGAACGCGCGCGCGGAGATCGTCAAGCTGTGGGACGAGCTCATGGTCAGCGAGGAAGAGCGTGCGGACTTTGCGCCGTTCGCCGATGGTGAGCTCGTTGCATGCTCGTTGCGACGGTTGCTGACGAATACTCAGATGAACACACGGAAGAGCTCCTCGCGATCCACGAAGAGGAGATCCGGCGGCTGAAGGAGGAGCGGAAACTCAAGGGCCCGCTCCTCGCCAGCGTCCGGAAGTACTTCGAAATCTGCGAGGACGAGAAGGAACTTGCGGCGTCGGCCAGCGACCAGAGCCGCTTGTTGGGTCGTGGCCCACGCGATCCAGGTCGACTGCTTCGCGAAGAGAAGATGCGGAAGCGCGTCAGCAAGGAGAAGCCACGGGTACGTGCCTCTCCAGATTCGTCAGCTACCATCGCTGACACTCGTGCACAGCTCGAGCAAGACTTGTTGGCATCTATTCCAGCCTGGGAGGCTGAAACCGGGCGTGCCTTCCTTGTGCACGGCGAGAGCATGCTGCAACTGCTCATGGAGACCGCCAGCGCAAACGACAAGGAGAACACCAAGCGCGGCAAGCCCGCTCGCGCCGGCTCCGTGCCCCCGCGCTCCAAGACGCCCTCGAACCCCCCACACCACTACCTCCCCGCGACGACGCACGGCGGCGCGCACTCGAAGGGCACGGGCACAGTCACGCCTGCCGTGCGGCCGGGCTCGAGCATGGCGACGTCGCAGCCGAGCAAGCGCCCCCGTCTCGGCGAGTCCACCGCTGCTCACAATAACGTGCCCGCTCACGCGGCACCGACGTATCTAGGGAGCAGCAGGGGCCCGGGCGCGCACCGCCCTGGCTCACCATCGAAGATCCCGAGCAAGACGTCGATGTCGTCCCTCCCGCGCCCCGTACCGATCGCCATGCCCGTCCCGAAGCCCGGGACGGTGCACCATGCGCTCGGCCACGGGCGCGTCCCCTCAGCGCAGGCGGCACCGCATTCGTACGGGCTGGCGCAGAGCCAGATGCGCGCGACGTCGGCGGCGAGCGCGATGTCCTATAGTCGCGGGTACGGCGCGCCGGCGCTCAACGCCAGTGTGCTGGCGAAGAAGGCGTCGCGGGCTCGGAGGGAGAGCTTCAAGCCGCGGCCGAGTATGGAGAACGACTGGGCGATGAGTGGCGGCCGATATGCTGGCTTCGCTGGTGCGGTGAAGGAGGAGGAAGAGGACTACTAGAGGGGGATATGTGCGCGCACGGGCGGGGCCTTGCGATTCGACTTTCGACTTTCGTGTGCTCCAGGAGCGATGCCGGATTTTTTATCTATGTTTTCATTATTGTTTTCTGTTTTTCATCCCGACGTAAGTACCGATGAACCGTGTACTATTACAACAGGCTGCTCGATGTACTCTATGCCTGATATGACCATTACGAAACGTCTATGCCACTATGCTGATGAGGCAGCAGCACTACTACTACCGGATGCCTCCGCACGTGCTCTTGCTGGTCGTGAAATCGTCTTAAGGGTTTTCATCTCAACCTCCTCCGTGTCTGCGCACAGGCTAAGATCGTCGGTGCTTAATGACAGCGCACCGTCGCTATAGCCTGAAGGGTAGTGTCAGAATGATATTTATGTCGGGGGAGCGACAGCGATCCAGAAGCCGACAGAGCGATGTTGACACTTACCGTCCGTGTTCATGTCGAAGGAAATCGAGTGCCACATTCCCTGGCTTGGTGAGGTGAACTGCCCACCGACATCGAGGTCGTTGAGTGTCGGCTCGGTTGTGCTGTCCGTGCGGTACGCCGCCGCCCGGATATCGAGCAAGAATCGCGAGATGATTATCGTCGATATCCTGAGCGTGGCGAGTCGTCAGCAGCGCCCCGCTCTAAAGAGCATGTCTGTCAGACGCACGGTGCGACGAAGAGGTTGACGAAGTTCGTTGTCTTCAACCGTGCAACTCGTACGTCAGCTTATGACTCGGGAGAAGAGGGCAGGCGATGCGTACTGATGTCACATAGAGTATGATTTCTAGTAGATTCACAATCGCTAGTACGCTGCAACATGCTCAGTGACTCTTCTTGTCATTCATACGAACGAATATATGCCCACCAGAAATAGACCGTGCCTAGTAAACGAGTGGTATATGAACGTCGTGCAGGATGAAGATGGGCCGCATGGACGCACGTACCGTTTCTGAGGAGCACTCGCGAAAGCGACCCGCTTGGGGACACAGCCCTGACCCATGGTCGCGGTGAAACATAATACAGCGTCACGATCAAGACGATGAGGTCCGACGCTATGCTGCAGGTACGACTAGTGATGATTACTTAACAGAGCACTGTCAGATCGCGGGGCATGCCTAAGCAAAACGCACACACATCTAAGGGCACATTGCGCGGATGAGTAGTGTCCCGTGGTGAGTCATTATGAGGCCGTACATCGTATTGAGCCTCACAGAGATAGGCGAACTCTCTCCGCACGCAGCGAGGAAGCCGATGTTGACTATAGACCACGTTATGGTCGAGAGAAGCCACTGATATGCCGTGCACGAGGTGTCAGAACTAACGCGTGGAACAATGATTGAGGCGTTCAATCGGAAGACTCGCCACGTCCGCCACCAGGGGAACTAGGGCGAGGGCGAGGGTCAGTAAAGACAGCGGCCAGAAGCCTCTGGTAAGGGCATGCACGCGGATTGCAGAGACAACTGCCGGTGGCGCGCACATGCCATGAGGGACGAAACTACGCGGTGGAAAGGGATGCACGCACCGGCCCAGAGAGCGTAGGCAAGCATCTGCAAGGATACCAAGACGATTCCCGGGTATTTGCAGCTGATAGAAGAAGACGTGAGCGGAGGTCGACAGCGGCTCGGGAATCGTACTGCGCACCTTGCATATGTGTAGCGGGGAAGGTCGCTGTCGACGTGCACCATGATCGCCAGGCCGACACTTACTAGGCGGTTCAGCATGAATATGGCTGTCCCGCTGAGCGCCCTGGTCGGCCTGTGCCAGAAGAGCTCAATCTCGCTGCTGAGCGTGAGGAGATGGTCATATAGCAGTGCAACTGGAACAATTCATCACGTTAACGTTTGCCGTGACCCAGCAGACTATTTAGACGTACCGGAAACGGCCACTTCGCAGCAGATTGCAATTTGGCTATGCTCCCCAGGCAATGGTCAGTCTACGAAAGAACATATAGCCGAATGAATCTTACTTGATCTCTAGCACGGAGATTAGCTGTGCCTGTAGCGCTGCATCACCCATCGACATTCTGCAAGCATTCGAACCTCGAGCTTTGGGAGGTGTTAGGGCGCAGCTGTGCGATGGTCCATGGGGAGGCAGAGCACTCGTCTCGAATGGTTCACCCGCTGATATACATACATGGCCTGGTCTCTGATAGTCTCGGCTTGGCGGGAGGATAAGAAATTATACCAAATGTACATAAGTAACGCGAGTGCGTCATGGCATGGCATTTTGCCAAGACCCGGAGGGGCGGGTCGGTGGGCGCTTGGGGCCGCTCATGATCAGATCTGAAGTAACTTACGTAGGGGCGGAGATCCTCCAGACGGCATGCCGCTAGAGTAAGTAGCGTCGGAGGCAAGGAGCATCCGGAGCGTAACTAGTTGGTCGGAGTTAGCGGGAGGGAGAGGCAGGGGGCTTATTTTGAGCTCGCCAATATTAATATGTTACCCAGAATGTACTAGCTTGATGTGTCACGTGAAGAGCAATCTCCAAGACCACAATCTCAAACGGTACCATCGCACCGCTACGACTCGGAGGAGTCTAGGACGTAGTACTGAATTCGGACTCAATAGCGGCCAAGAGTAGCGCGACCTTAGTATATGTAACACCGGGCGACGACACACGATGCAATGCCCTCGGTATCGGCGACATTCACCCCGTCATACGCTATAGCTGGTCTCGACTAATACCGTCCCTCCCCTCTCTCAAAAGGTCTTCTTTGGGTCTGCCTACGGGAGACTAGGTCTCGACAGTTCTGGTAAGTGATCTTGAGTCGATCATGTCGACCCTCACCGGCCTCACCCCGCGCAGAGACTACTATGCAGTACTCACGCACAATTGCACACCCCAGGCTCTGGATCCGGCCCAAGGCCCCGGAGTAGAACCCAAGTCCCACTGGCGGCGGCCAGGAGGCGATCGATGTCATTGTTAACCCCCTGGCGATTCCGAGTCGTATCTAGGACTCGTGCACAGCGTCCAATCCCCGTATAGCTTCTCGCCCGGCTACTACTAACACAACGCACTCTGGGTTGACTCTTAGCCCCATTACACACTCCTCGGAGAAGAGAAGCCGGTGCAAGTTGGGTCCGGAGTGGCCGGAGTGGCGTACTTCGGACGCCAGAAGTAGCCGCTGCATCAGCAATGGACTTCCAAGCAAAGCCTTGGGTCTCAGTCTATCTCGCGCAGTATCCGATGGATAACCAGGTATAGCTACGGTGGTAGCGGGGCCCTAGCTGACTGTATAAGTGTGCATGCGAAGTCGTCGCGAGTCGCAGCCCCGCTACGGCATGTGGCCATCTACCTTCCAGTGATGGAGATGTGTGGATTGAGGCGTGTATCATGGTCCGTTACGAGCGGGCGCATGGCTTCTTCGGATTCGCGTTCTCCGAGTTGTCCCATGCTGAGCGCTGATATGGGATTGCTAACCGCATGGTCCACCTTGTATTGACTCCGTCGCTCCATCTTCAGTCAAATACTATGTTCGTTCTATGCAGAGACATTGGCTGTTGGCTCAGACGTTCACTCACTTCTTGTTTCCTCTCATTCCGTTCCGAGCACTGCGACGCCATGACAATCGAAGTTCAGCTCGCAAGTTTGCTCTCTCAAGAGTTCGTAATCCACTCAAGGCCGCCGCTAGATCTTATCAAACCTCCTACTGACACTGCACTCTACTTAGCATTGCTGCCAACTACTTCCAACTGGCCCCTGTCGGTGAGCTGTTTGACTAGTAACCGTACTCGTCTTCCCTAACACTTCGCCGGAAATGCAGCTCTTTTGATATATGACTACTTTCTCACATTCGCTGATGAAGTCGACTTTATATGGGGCCGTGAGCTACGGACCACTTCAGTGTTCTATCTCAACCGGACGACTACTATTGGGTTGGCTGTCACCGGAATCCTGAATACTCTGTCTTGGTCTTCAAACGAAGTGCGCGTCTTATGTTGCCTCGGTATTCGAGAGGCTCACCAGTGTTTCTCGCGCAGACGTGCGTGCACTGATGTTACTGATTCGTCCGATGAATCTCACGTACGCCTATACGCAGGTGCGAACGCATACTGATAGCTAGCGAGTTCTTCGTATCCGCCTCGTATATTGCCTGGGCCTGTGAGTACTGAATTGTCGGGGTTCAGAACTGAGCTCATCCTCCGTCACAGGGGTGTCGGCAATCCGAGTCAGAGGGCTCAGTCAGAGCCGAATTTTGTCTTGGACAACGTTGCTACTTGGCCTTGTACCCATGATATGCAGCTTAGCAAGTACTCATCTCTTTCTGATTCTTCCCGTTGGCTTACTCGTGATACGGGTAGGTACTGTATGCAAGGATGACCTTCGTTACCGTTTCGCTCTTTCCAACCTTCACCGTGTGTGCAGTTTCGAACAGAATGACACGTGCCCTAGACAGTCGGTACGCAGTCCCTCTAATACTAAACGCGTAGTCTGGCTGACACCTGCTGGTTGATAGATGTATGTAGACGACTCTACGTTCTGACCATTGCCACTGAAATGCTCACTTTTCATGTTCCAGTCCTTTATGGCTCTCGCGTGTGCGCCATTGCGGGCGACCTGATCGTCATGGTCTTGACGTGGTACAAGACGTCAGAATCTGGACATAGGCTGCAGGTATTCTGTCTCAGGCATCTCATCCGGGGTCGAAGTGGGCCCACTCTTGCAGATCTTCTCGTACGAGATGGTGAGTACATAGTACGATCGTTGTCCACCCCGACTAAGCTGCTGAACAGGCTTCCTGTGCTTCCTGTTAGTACCACTTAGGTGATGTAGAGATTCAGCGCGCTGAGATGACCACTTGCAGTGTGCTTCTCATCCTGAACGTGGTACAGATGGTAACGGCTAGACAGATCGTGAGTGACATTACGACTCGTTGTATGCTCACAAGACTCAGATCTTCTATATAGGCTTACGGGGTTGTAGAGGCCTTCGTGACTGCGTGAGTGTTTCCCCGCTTGTCCGAGTTTCGGCTCTCAGGGCTTAAGTAGGATGATGAGCACCCTCGTCTCGCGACTGCTCATCAACCTCAACGAGATGTTCAACAAAGATGTCAGAATCGTGCCCTTCTCCCATGTCGGGACGCCAATTCTCCCAAGTACGGCACCCTCGGAGACAGAAGACGTGGCAACGATCATGTTTGCGTCACTCAACACAGGTAATATCACTCGTCGCTGATTCTACTTGTCGCTCATCGGGTTTCGCAGACCAGTACCTGGGGAGCGATGTTGAGGGTTGTCCTACACGTGTACTAGGGACGCAGTGAACGCAAGGACGGTGCCAGGAGCAAGTACCTACGCGAAACTCAACGTGTGAAGGCAACCAGAATCTGCGATGAGGCCTATTTTTATGTTGGCTGATGATGCCTTGACGACATCTTTGTGGCTGTTCAGGCTCGAGTGCAAGATTACTCCGAGCGCGTTTCCCGCTGACGTGTCAACTGATATATTCACTCACACCCCGCTGTCTCTTCGATGTCTATATTACTGAACATCAAGTCGTCGGCAGCTTGGTCAGGCCCCTGAATAGCTCCGTTCTCTGGGGCGGGGTCTTCTCTCTTCAAGGATGACTGTGATTTTCTGGCATTGTCGTGGGTAGCAATAGCGGGCCGAAACATCACGATGGATAACCACGAGCGATGGAGGGATCTTTGCTCGACCAGTTCTGAGTCGGAATCCGGTGACGTGAAGATGTCTTTGTGATGATTGGGGAAGTGTTCCGTGGACGAGAGACGGCGCAGGTTGAGAATAAGCCTAGAGATAATGATCGACATTATGCTGCGCCGGGATCATGTGTGAGAGATACATGAGTTCTGGCAACAGAAACTCACGGCATTGTGAAGCTAGGCATTGGGTCGAAGTTCTATAGCGTCCCTTGTGAGCTTTACACAACCATTTGTATGATGAGCTCACGCACGTCCCCCAATATTTGCTCCGCGCCGATCTGTGCGATGTTCAGTAGTAGGAGTAAACTGCATGTTTGATTTATCAATCGTCAAGGGAAACGAAGAGCACGGGGAATCTGTACATGAAATACGAGGTTCCTGAGATAGCAAGGTGAGTTGCTGATGGCTGGTACGCAGTAAGAGACTGACCATCCCTCAAGAGCAGACGCACTAGGGAAGAGTACATGTGTTCTTGACCTTGAAATGGATTGCAGTGAAACGTTCCCCATAGATTCCACCATGTTGTAACGATCACAATTAGGTCTGACAGAATCAGAAACGTTCTGCTGACAGCTGTGACTGAGAGCGGTGACCATCAATCTTCTGTCCTTGCTATTCAACAAGCACTCACATCTGCAGCATGCATGAGCAAAACGAATGCAAGATAGACAGAGATTTCCATACCTAAACAATGCATTTCTCGATAATTTGAAGCCCTCGCTACAAATGGTGGACGTATTGTACGTCTCCATGAGGTAAGTATACGTGAGGTCTCCACTCTGGTGCCCGTTAGCGATGTTTTACCTTTGTGCGTTGTACGGGCTCAGCGACGCACAATATTAATGGCCACAGGAATCAAAGAGATGATTGCAGTGAGGCCTGCAAGTGGGGCACTTCGATTGCTGACAGCATAGGCGCGGAGCGTAGAGACACCTGCGTTCATTTGAGATTGGTCGCGAGGACATCATACTGTAGGGGAGGCCGACATACCAGACCATAAGAACAAAGTGCCTACGTTGCTGAGCTGCCAAGATATGTTGACGCCCTTACAACTTCACGGTAAAGTGGTGCACACGTCAGTCACGTAACCTCGGAACGGTGATAAAGTGCGCACCTCTATGGAGCGATGACATGTAACAATATGAAGGGGCGCGGGCTCAGATTGGGGACTTACAACAATGTTATGCCAGTTCTTTGTAAACATGATGAGAGAAGTACACATGCATAGCATGTTGAGTCGGTTCAAAAGGAAGATAATAGAGTTTCCTGCGCGAGGACGGCTCCAAATGAAGCGGTATTCTTGGCCTAGTGTGATGACATATTCATATACGACTAATGCTAAATCGAAGCAAGTGAGACGTGTAAGCCAGTCGTCGCCCAAAAGAATCAGTACCTGATGCTGCAACTGTGCAGTAGTCCGTCCATTCGGCCAATCGAAGATCGGCTACAGTGAGTGTGATCATCGCGATAGCTAACGTTAGTGTTCGTGGGCACTCAGAGGAGAGAATTCAGAAGCTCACAGGCTGGAGACGCGCAAGGCCCATGATATATGCAACGCCGGAAGCCATCAGATCATTATTGGCCGTGATGTGACAGATGTGAAAGGTCGGCGACGTGTAAATTACGCCGCTGAGTGCGGAGAAGGTGGCTTGGATGTAGAACGTATACCACATATCAATGACTCGAGCAACCGCATGCCTTCGTATACCATCGGCCGGTGTGCTAAAATTCGCCGCGGAGTAGCCTCATACTATCAGTAGGTCATGACTGCCTTGCACTTGGTTGCGGGGCAAATGGTTGCGGGAAAACGCAAGAGTAGAGATACGGGACACGAGCGTAGTTGAAGCAAGCATGTTGTTGGCCCTGTAAGCAGTGCACCGTCAGTATTGACAGCAATGACAGGTCATAGGATCTTTACCCGCGATGAGCGCTGGCGCCCGGTGGCGGCCCCGACATGTCTTCATGCTGACCCTTCACATTGTTCCAGGCGGACAAGGCGCGGTAGTCTGATGTACGTTCAGCAAGGCGTGGGACCGCAGAATGGGACAATGGATACACTATTCTCGAAGGTAGATGTTACTGTGCCTAAGTGAAGAGAAAGTCTGTCGAAGAGGACTTGACTAAGTTGGTGGGACTCCCACTGTGTGATGCTATGCAGATTCTCGCAGGAAGCGCGGAGCTTCATATAGCAGCGACAACGGGGCCGCCAACAACATCAAGTCCTGGGACCTCTCATTGAATAAACAATCTGAGTATTGGTCGCAGTACTCGAAACATAGAGGAACTTGCATTTTCGCGCCAGTCTCAAAAACTGCTGTGATGGTCTTGCACGGTATCTTGCCTAGAATACAATTGATACCTGAGCCAGCGTAAGTGAGACGAGATAATGAGCGAAGGTGATTGGTCCGAAACGCGACCGACCCGCAGTGTATGTCTTCATTGCTCCGCTGCTCGCGATGCTAAACGTAGTATCTGGCACTTTAGTCAGTGCTGCACGGAATGATCATCTTTTGAGCACCACGAGCTACCTTCAGCTTGGAGATTACGCGGCAGACAGTTGTTCGCCCTGCGGCATTGAATTGCATCTCCCGAGTCAGACACTGTCAGGTTGCACAGACACGATGTCCCTATATAGGGCTGTGCAGTGTTTCCAATGCCACTTCGCCTCTTGCTAAAGTCAGCTTGTGCATAGGAATTACGTGCAGGCACTGTCACCAAAGCTGTGTGACTACAAGTCACCATTACCACGATCATCTGATAGCCAATATATAGGGGAGCACGAAGTTTACGCTAGGCTATGTCTCAACACGGAGGACCTGTCAACAGAGAAGACAACTCACGGGCATCCGACCCATTCTCTACATCCACGACCTTCTCATCTGCATCACGCGCTTCCTCTACAATCCCATCAGAGACTTGGGCGAGCCAGTTCTCGACCGCGCTTCTCCGAGCGTGTTCTGGGGAGACTGAACCTCTTGACGCGCTGTTTTCGGGTGAGATTGAACCTCTTGACGCGCTGTGCTCAAGGCTCGTGAGGCTGCGCGGGCGGAAGACCATGGTCGACAAGTAGGAGCAATATGAAGACACCCGTGCATCTAGAGTCGCCCCAGGAGTGTCATTTCGAGAGTACACGGGCAACCGCCTGGTCTCGGCGAACCGGCGAAGACTCAGGATCAGCCGGGAGATGACGATGGTCATCAAGCTGAGAGACCTCTTCAGCATACCACGCGATGTGACTGCGAAAACGACTCACGGAAACATGAAGCATGGTATCGGATTGTATGCCTGCAAAAAATGCAGTGAGCCGCATTGACATCGGATACGACAAATCGACCTACGGCGCCGAGCCGGGATTGTGAGACAACTTGAGCAATATTCAGTAGTAGAAATACCCTTCAGTGCTCTCGTCAGTACCCGACTCAGCAGCATAGCATATCGGTGAACGCACACGAAATACGAGGTACCTAGAGCAAGCACCGTTATGGATATGATATGAAAGCATCGGGAAGTGAAACTTACTATCCCTCAGGAGCAGTGCAACGAGCGACGAGTAGATGCGCTTGCGTCCGGTTGTCGAGCCTGCACCTCGCAGTTTCCACCAAGTCACCAGCAATACAACAATATCTGACGCGATGAGCGTAGTTCTGCTCAGAATCGTGACTGTAGTCAATGACTTTCAGTCAACCAATGCCTAGACACCAAGAACGGATGTCCCTTACGTCTGTAACGAGGAAGAACGGCGAAGTGTCAGTGGCAGTGAGAACAACATCATGAAAACTACTCACCCAATCAATGTTCTTCTTGGGATAGCGTAAGTTGAGCTACAGATTGTCGACGTGCTGAAGCTATGCGTGTATTCAATCGAATCCTTATCTGCGAACTAGAACGAGGTCTCGAAGTCCCTTTCTTGCTGTTGCTAGAAGTAACTCACTAAGTTAACTCCTATAGGGACTAGCGCGAGAACTGCGGTACAGGCGGCGAGTGGAAACGAGCGGTTGCTAACGGCATATACGCGAAATGCAGACGTCACTACGCTCAGGTTCATAGCTCGTCCGAACCTCAGAATTGGAGCCATACGTACCAACCCATAGCAACAATGTCAAGGTACTGATACATTGCCACAAGATGACGACCGCCCTGCAGCTGCACGAAAATTTGAGTCAGATGTTGCACAAGCTTACGAAACCTGCATCATACCTCTGCGCATCTGAGGATGGTCCGTTGCGTGACATTCAGAGGGCAGGGACACGTACCATGGTAGTGCGCCAGGAACAGACGGAGAGTACCGTATAGATGCACATACAGAGCATGTTCAGCCGGTTGGCCATGAATATCGCGGCGTAGGTAGTACGAAGATTTGCCCATATAAGACGGCTTTCCTCGCCAAGTGTAATAGTATACTCGTACAGAAGCAGAGCTGTGACAGACAGCGTCATTGTGAGGATTGTCCGTGCGCATGACGACTCATACCTGCAGAAGCAACTGCACAATAGTTGAGGGTATATTGCTCCTTCGTCCGGAATTCCACTGCAGAGATGGCCTCTGCGAGCGCTTCGGCACACATACCGTCGGCTAGGAGTGCATGAGCGAGTGAGCAACACAGGAGAGACAGTACGTGTAATATACTGCACGCACCACGGCCACGCACCGGAGCATCATATTGATATGATGGATAGGCCGCGCGATGAACACGTATTCTTTCCATTTCACCGATGAGGATGTCGAGAAGCACCTGAGAATGATACAGGGACGTTTAGTACAGGAGCCGAACGTACGTTGCTACGCAAGTCGTCAGGCATAGCGTGTACCTCCATCTAAGGCATCCTCCGGCCCCTGAGTAGCAGGTTGCCATCCCTAGTAGATTTTTCGTCTAGAGAGACTCTTCAGCTCACTTGATGTGTGCTGTATCTGCCGCTGTGGGCATATGGCGAACTGCGACCAGAATGCAGGGCTATGCGTCAGGAGTCAGGACGTACGCGTGGGTTGAGGCGATGGACGTGCAGCGCCAACTCAGGCCCATACGTATCGTCTGACAGATTGCGAAGTAGACTTTCATCTCCGCAGGGGCTATCCTATCAGGTTTTCATGATGCGGCGTAACATGAACGACGACTTCTGGCCGCACGAATGCGTACACAACTCGCGATTGGGCGCCCATGCGGCTACTTCAAGTTCGAACCGGAGCGAGTCGTCAGCGGCTGCCGCAGTCATATTAATAGGTGGGGCGGCGACGTACCATCCAAAGCTCACCCTCTGCCGTGACTTGTCTATTGTTCTCAGAACAAGACGGGAGTGTGTCTTACACAAAAGCAAACTTGAATAATGAGTGAGACTAGTATGTTGAGGAGCGTCGCGGGCTCCGTTGCCACGATAGCAGTCCGGCCCGCTCTGACCCGGCGGGCGTCAGCGTTACTTGGATACCTCCTCGTCGTTCATTAATCCCTTTCAGCATCTACATCTACGCAGCATTTGTGATATCGCGCCACTAAAATGCCTCCGCGACCTGTGTTCTGCAGTAGCAACATGCGACTTCGAGATACGCACCTTAACAATCCCTCCGTCAACCTCTTCAATCATGTACACATACTAGTACGACCCGTCTGTCCCGACTACTATCTCGTGGTCCGCTCCCTTGACCTTACCCGCCTCAGGCTGTACGCACGGGAGGATAGCGTATCCGCCCGAATCCGTCTTGCCCGACACCGCGACCACGCTTATGACATTTAGTACGAAACTGTCGAGAGCCGCTGCCAGGCCCGCATGCACACTGCTATAAGTCGCCTATAATCCTGTGTAATGCAGTAGGCCAGCGTCGTTGAACGTCGCGGCGACGTTCGGTGCGAAGGTCGTGGCGAAGCCTTCCTCCCAGCCAGTCCGGTTTGGGAAGAAACCGTAGACCGCGGAGCTGACCCAGTCTACGAGGCTGGTAGTGGAGGTTACGCCGGCGTGGAGCGGGAGCTGCGCAGCTGCGGCTAGTGCTGTACTAGCTATGCAGAAGAATACGCAGAAAGCTGCGGGCGGAAATTTCATGACAGGTGAGTGCGATGTATGTGGGCATGAAGCCAGCTGGAGCTACATGATGTGCCACCACTTACACTTATGCCTGCATCATGAACCCAATCACTCGCGTGCGCCCCCGCACGGTAGCGCTGATTATTAGCTTACTTGGACAGATATTCCTGTTCGATGGCCAGTTCGACATGACGGGCGACATACAATGTCTGGCGGCCATGACAAGGCCATCTTGCGCTCAACTTCGATACGGTAGGGCTCGAGGGCTTCTGCCAACCCGGGAGCAACTGAACCTATTGTAGAGTGGTATCAAGATATATCATGAATCCACCAATGCGCTGCGGCTTCTCCCCATTTCGCGGCACTCGTCGTTGATGCTGCCACATACGTACCTGCATATCCGCGTGGAACTCAGCTCGTGTCCTTTTTGATTTGTTCGTTGTCAGTGGACATCACTGAGGATTCTCTGCGAGTGAGCGACAGTTGACCAAACAATCAGCTCATTTGCAATCTTGACTCGTGGATTCGTGCCCTCCCCTGAAGGATCACAGAGTATCAACTCAACTCTTTCTCCAGATCTAAGATGGCTGTCGCTAGTCGAGACGAACTTAGATTCCTCGCTAAGTAAGCCATAATTGAATGCAGAAGAAACATCAATATATTGTCCCATATGGTCAAGTGCAACCTCGCGAATTGGGAGTCTGTGTGTATGGAGTTGTGGTACGGCATTTATCTACCGATACAGAGTGATCAGTCCCGTGGTTCATCGACGGCGAGAGGATGTGTCCATGAGCAAAAGCCCTTCTGCGTGCCCTTTGGGTAAATAATGTAAGCCACGTCATTTCTCCTCCTCATGGGCAACTTGACTCGCCTGCATCCCGCTACTGCGCCCAGGCAGACGCTGCTCAAGCACGGCTACACGCCTCTGCGCGTCGAGCGTTGCATTCGGTTGCATGACCTCTATGAACGTGGATGTGTGGTCTGCGTCGGTTGGCCTTCACGCCCTCGCGCTGTGACCGCATCTCCACCACCTCACCTGGCGCACGCCAATGGGCGCGTGCTCGGCCTCTCTTCCATGCGGTACGGGTACTGCAGTAACCCCGTCACCGTGCCGACTGTGAACGTGGTGAAGCTCCCGCTGGCGCCGAGTCCAGCAGAGCCCGCACGCCCGTACAACCTCCGGCACCTTTGGTCCAGCGCAACCAGCACTCCGGATCGCGTGTAGCTGCCTGACCGCCTCATCTTGTGTGGACGGCGGTGAGCAGGTGGCATGCTGGGTCGTCGCGGACACACTTCCACACTAGGTGAACTGAGCCTTCCTCTGGAGTTCACGGGAGGTGAGCTATCAGTAGGAGCGGCGAGGAGACGGACGTACGGTCTGTGCTCGTGCACATCCATGCAGGTGGACGGTTTTGACGATTGGATCAGGAAGCGCGTTGTGTATGCGGTTGCCCGCTGCGTGATTGCGACGCATGTTGGTGGACTCAAGGATGACGGTCGAGTAGATGGGAAGTAGAGGGCGGGTGACTTATTGTCCAAACCCCTCGTTTTGCATCGCCTTTTATACCCCACGGAGGGACTGGTTGCCGAGATGACTAGTCTGAGGATGACCCCTGTATATGCCACGCAGCGCCACAAGCGGCCATAAGTAGCGCTGTGGCGGCGTGCCTTGTCAAAGCGGCACAGCTTTGCGAGATCGGCCACCGTGCCTTGGGGAAAGGTGGAGGCAAAGCGTTGTCAGGGGCAAGCATCAAGAAGCGGAGGCAAAAGTGACGTATCCTGTCAACTTCCTCCTTGTAAGTGGTCAGGTTGGCCGTACCCGGGCCAATACCGCGGCGGGCAGTGACGCGTATGGGTTGCGAGAAGTGCAGGAGTCCCGTTGACTCATGGCCACCATTCTGCATCAACGCTTTGTCGCCTCGAACAAGAGCCTCGTGGCCATACTTGGTATTGCTCGGTCGTTTCTAATAGTTATAGCATGGAAGACAATGAGCAATAGCGTGCCATGGCCAGAAGTTGTAAGATGCAAACCATCGACGCTTTCTCCCAATAGATTTTACAGGTCTGAGTCGTCACGCTGATAGTATGACAAGCCGATTCGGTGCCACTGAAAGACACCTCGCGCCGCGGCGCAGGGCTTGTATGTTTTTTCGGGGGGTTGCGTGGAATCCTAGGACGCAACGTACTAGAACAGTCGACAACTTGAAAGTCACCTACTAGCGGTACGTCCGCTGGCAGTTTGGAGGATCTAAACTCCGATGAGCGCATCAATATGCCATTTGCATATCAGTCACCGTCGAGAGAATGCCCAGAGCTTAGACTTCAACCCATCTCATGCTCAACAGCGGCCTCAAAATTAATAATATAGGACACACATTCGTCATCTGAAGAGTTGAAGAAAGTGCGTAACGGTGGGCATAGCTAGTGGATGTGTTTGATGCGATGTACGGCGCCACGCCCACCGAGCCATGATGACTTGATCCAGAGTTCGCGACCTCAACAAGGCCGTCTGATTGTCTTCCGTCCATTTTGACCCGATGTCATCACGATCGTGGCGATTGATAGTCTAGAAGCATGACCTGTGCGTTGCGTTGGTCAGTATGAGCTAACATAAGCTAGCGTTTACTCGCTGGGTCACACACACCCATACTACGAAAGTAGTCTGCCAGAGACTGAGACACAGGATTGGCAGTTACCAGTGCGACGTCAAACTTGAAGAGCACGTTGCGAGTAATGGCAGTGACTCACTGAAACGTCGCCTAGCACATCATCACTCTATATGCCGCGCGATCTCTTCATCCACTTGTTCGCGGAGCACTTCTAGCCTGAGGATCTCGTTCCCGTGTTCCCCCATGTCTTCAATTCCCTGCTGGTCGATATCTTCACAGAGCATTGGACTGCCTGTGCAGAAGGCCACAGTGGACAGATAGGAGTTGTACATAGACTCTGGCAAGTCTTGTCCACCCTGAGTAGCTGCCGCGTCGCTGCTCTGGCTGCACACGGGCAAGCACGCCGAATTGTGAGCAAAGCGGCGCAGACGTAGTATCAACCTCGAGATGATGATGGTTGTCAGACTGTCGGAAACTAGTCAGCAATCTCCCTGCGCGTATCTATAAGTGAACCCACGGTGTCATGAAGGTCGGTATAGGGTTGAACGTCTGCCGAGATAAGTTCATGCGGTCAGACTGCGCGGATATAGACTTACGTCGCCCAGAAAACGTTGCGAGATAACCTGAGCAATGTTGAGCAAGAGGAACAAGCTATCCTCATAAGTTCGGAGAGAGGCGTCTTGGAACACAGGTTCCACGTACATGAAGTAGGACGTATCTGGCAGGAGGGAGTTCAGCCCGAGGATCGGAAAAAGAACGTTCACGATAATCTTACTGTCTTTCAATAGCAACACGACTAACGCCGACGGACTCCGTCGCCCGCCGGACATCTTGAAAGTCCCTCGTAGTTGCCACCATGTCACCAGCAAAACGAGGGCATCTGACGCAATAAGAGCCGCTCTACTGATGGTTGTAACTGAGACACAGACATTGAGTGACACGTCGCAAGACATAAGCAGGATGAGACCCTTACCCCTTCATACCAGCGGATGCCAATAATAATGTGTCGCGTCAGCCCGCGGATGTTTATGCGACATCTCAAGTGACACCAACATTATCACCCTGCTCGTGGAGACATTGTACGCGGAGTTGCATATGGATAATGTGCCGAATAGTTCCAAACCGTGAACCACGTGGGTGTCCATGAACTAAGACACAATGTATCACCGACTACACACTGCGAGTCACTGAATGGAGGCCCAACTGACTATGTTTATTATCACTGGGACAAGTGCGAGTGCCGCAGTGCATGCAGTAATCCACATAGAGCGATTGCTGATAGCGTAAGCACGAAGTGCAGAGGTGCCTTTGTCCATCCTTGTCAATATGTGCTACCCTTGAGAGGGGCGTACGCACCGGCCCAGAGCGTCAAGGTCACGATGACGAAGCAAGACCAGAGAGTTATTACTTCCTGACAACTCCATAGATACTCAACCTTCGTTCGACCGGCAGACGGTCTAGTCATACCTCTGTGTATTTCAGTACATAATAGTGGACACCGAGGTAACCGTGGAACGAACCATAATGGAGTGCCAGTCGCAGACGAGCAAGATCGTCGCTATAGATACGCACAGCATGATGACACGGTTGACTAGGAACAGTGCTGCATATCCCGCGCGGACATTTGTCCAAATCAAACGACTCTCTTCGCCGAGTGTGATCAGATACTCATACACCAGCAGAGCTAAGCCAAAGGGAACGTCATAAACCATCAGTGCTCAACGGCGGCGTTGAACGAGATCGTACATGCATACCTGCCGCTGCGACAGTGCAGTAATTGAGGGTATACTGCTCTGTCGTCTGTGAGCTTGATACACCATCGACCAAGGACACGGTGCCCATATCGTGGGCGAGAGCATGAGGGGGATTTCGTACCTACATAGCCCCGGCGAGATATAACGCATGTGGCGCCGATGGTGTGGTGTCGTCGAGATGTGATGGACAGAAGATATGGAAGTCATGGCCCTCGCCGTAGATCTAGGACGCAGGAGAGCGCCAGATGGCTGAGCGTACCCAACCGACAGCTGTCCCGATCAGTGCTCACCTGAACTGACAGCTACTGCCTAGGCTGGTAATACTTGGCTGGAACGTTGGCCTGGGCAGTGAATGGGAATGACAGTAGGACTGCCAGTGCGGTATGCTTCGTATCAAACAGATGTCTGGATGGCAATGCGGTTCCGCGTGTCATGATGTGGAGCGATTCGGAGATAGAAGTGCATCATACCCTGTAGGCTGTAGCTGGCGAATCAGTCATTACTATCTTTGACAATAGCTTCGTACACTCTCACTTACGACGCTAGTGCAGCCTGCAGCGGTATACATTACGCAGGGCTAGCGTACGCAGAGTATGACGGCGAGAGTCTATACGAGGTATCAAATCAACGAAGCGAAGATTCGATGGAGCCACCTAACCACACACCGTAAAGTTGTAACTGTCAAGTAGCGTAGAAGGCAGTGTAACGGCGGAAATGGATGCCGCTTGACGTTGAATGCACGGCGAACCTGCGATAACCTCTCGATCAAAGATGAACCAGGCGAATCGTTGTACGTACAAAGGGCAATCCTACAATCCACCGCGTCGGCAGACCACCAAGCTCATCATATTTTCTGAAGAACTCCGGTATCGACCGGGGCGCCACTAGCCATGGCAACTGCTGCTCTGCCGGGGCGCATTCGCATACGTGGCTTCCCGTAGCGAGGACGTACGTTACCCATGAAAGTCTTGGAGCGACATCGACGTACTCATGACGGTTTACAGTACTTAGGCTAGCGTGTCACTTTATATGCAGCATTGTCATGTCACGGGGAGGAGAGAGAGAGCATGCCTGCGGCCAGTGCACTGGCAGGTATCGCACCTTGTGTGGCGCATGCAACCCGCGTCGTTGCGAGCCTCAGCCTCTTGGAATGAGCAGCCCCAGATCTGAGAGTCTGGAGGCCGCAGCCGCGATGATCGGCTGGAGGAAGACGCAATGTATGTAGCACGAGTGGCGCCGGGAGTCTTCATAGCGACGACGGAGGATATTTCTGGAACACCGCGCATACATGAGGCGGGATGCACGGATGCCAGTGCCTCCGTGAGCGCAGTATGGATACGCCACATTTATCCAGGTGCGAGCGTCGGCGTTGCCAGCAATGGTGAGGTGACTGTTTGACCGGCGTCCGCGCCGACCACGACCCCACTCAATAAGCCACAGTATTCAGTGATGAAGCTATGGAGACAGCAAAAATCGGGAGTGTCACTTACTCTTCCAGCAGCGACCTGCCATGCGTGAGGGACACGACTGGCACACGACCTGCCCTGAGGTAGCAACCGCAATGGGCGGGCACGGCTGCAGTTGCAACATTCCGCCGGGATGGTTCTTCAACGTTGAAACGTTTGAACACCGGCGTAATGATTGAGTTGCCTTCTCAGGGTCGCGGCGGCCCTAAATTCCAAAATGTCGCAGCGTAAGCAAGCCATACTGATACGGCGATACTACTAACCTGCTACCTCCCGCCACCATCTCGAAAGCATTGCGCACCCTCTGCTACGTATACGTAGGCCGTGGTTGACGGCGGCGCCTGGCTTGCTTCAGAGGTCGCGATGCAGGTACACTCGTGTGCGCAGCGCCCTCGCCGAGAACTGCGGGGTCGATCGAGAGCGACGGCAGGGGGAGTCCACAACCCCTAATAGCACAGAGGCACCGATTGCCAGGTACGCCGCGTTCTGAAGCCGGCCCTTCCATTCGATCGATCCGAGAGCCCAGAATTACCAACCGGAGATGGGAAGAAAGTCATCTACCTGCATAAGGAAGCAAGCTTGCGGTGAGCATACGGTTGCTGTAATTTGTTTGACAGAGAGTGATATGTTGGGACCAACTTAGGACCACGTTGAAGGTACGATACTAGAACACTTGACAGACTGGAATGATCTAAGCTGTGCTGAGCCTATGTTGGTCAAGGAGACGCAAAAAAGCCTCGGCCGCTGAAGCGAAGTGTTCGGGCGACGGTCAGAAGCCCCTGTTTGCAGCAGAGGACAGAGAGAGGATGACGCGAGGCCCCGATCACACCGAACGTCGAGAGCACGTCTGCGCGATTCAGACCGCGGCGAGAAAGTGTCGCCGAAGAAGCGCTCGTTGTCCCGGACTTGTGGCGTGGACCAGGGACAATTGGCGCCCTATCAGGTGCCTATGTCCAGGCCGGAACCGGAACGGCGCGATGTCCTTGCCACCGCCTCTTGAACCGACCACACTCATCGTGCTGCCGGCTCGGCGGTGGGCTAAACCAAGCCCTCACAACGTCCCTTAATCTATACCTCCATAACCTCGCCAGAATCGTGTACGCATGGCGCTTTTTGGGTCGCAGGTGGGCTCGCGTTCGCCGAAGACCGAACGGGTTAGTCCAGCGCGTGAACGGGGGAACGAACGCGAAGCAATGCCGTAACTAAGCCTATACATACCCGGCCCACGGTTGGCCCACGGGAAGGAAGCCCACGGTGTGCTTGTGGCTCCAAAGTGTGTACTCACTATGGACGACCATGAGGTTCCGTGATAGCGGCACAAGATGTGCTGATGCAAACTGACCGCACTAGAGCGCCTCGCGCACGCCCCGCCAGTGCTCGGGTAAAATGCGACCGGTGAAGGGGACACGAATTCGGAGACTCTCTGTCTTCGCCGACCGACGAAGTCTCCCCTATGCACTCAAGTCGCGCTCTGGCAGCAAGACCGACCGACGGCCGAGGCTGACAAAACTGTGCGGGAGGGGCAGGGCGGGAGAACTCAAATTTGCGCGCAGGATCTCGATGCGGCGCCAGTTTCCATCAGCGATCAGCCTCGCTCGTCTTCAGCTTGTGTCCTCGTTATCTTATACCCGCGACATAGGTATTCCCGCGTTGACTATATGAACAACCACACATCTCCCGTATCCAGCCCTCTGGTATGCAACCTGGTTCCCTGACGGTGCGCCGATGTCGAGCCTTGCCGCGGCTGAGCTCGCAGAGCTCGCGAAGGAGAGCTTCACCGAGAACTGCTGTGCGTCTGCAGCAGTAGGTACGTCCCCTACGATCGCTTCTGCGGCAACGAGTGTGTGTTGACCACACCCCTTCCCTCCCGCCAGCTCTGCTCATCTACGACTGGGTCATCACTCTGGGACAGGAAACCCGATATGTGTGGCATAGCAAGTTCAGGGGATACACTGCGCTCTTTTTCTTGAATAGGATAAACATGGCTGGGATGATAATTGGGATTCTGCTGGGCCTGACACCTTGGCATACCGGAGAGGTGCGTCCCCCTTCGACTTCGTATCAGCATCGAGCTCACCCACTTGCAGAGGTAAGCGATCGTCGCTTGACCGACCTGAGCGGCCGCTCATTTCCGACCAGCTGCAAGTCTGCTGTACTAGTATTGGCATCTTTCCAAATCATGAACTTCTTCATCTGGGCTAGTACGTTCAATCCCGCACATCCCTCCCTGTCTCTGAGCTCAACCCGCCCGTCTTTTAGTCGTGTCATCATTGCGAGTGTATGCTATCAGCAACCGTGGCCTTGGCTTTGCGCTCGTCACCCTGGCCCTAGGCTTGGTCCCGGTCGGCACGAACCTGGTGAGTCGTTGCTGCCCTGACCCAACCGTACCCTGCTCCCTTCCCCCGTTCCCGCGCAGCCCACTCACACTTGCGCGCAGTTTAATTTCATCGAATCATCGTACTTCGTCAGCACCTACTCGATCTTCGTCGAGTGCCAGTACAGCCAGAAGTTCTCCGACGCTGTCGGCTTCAGGCGTGAGCACCTCCGAGCCTGCATGATAGATTCCTGTTAACACCGTTGATTGATAGTGCTCATCCTCACTCGAGTGTCTGTCATCGTCGCGGATGCTGTCGTGCTCCTTGTCAGCTGGCGCCATCTTCATGGGACGCTGAAGTCTTCCCATGTTGGCGTGAACCGAAGCTCTTTGGGCGTCCTTCTACTCCGAGATGGTGAGTTTGGACACTCCGCAGCGATGGTTCACACTGTTGACGTGTGGTCGTGTGCGATAGGAACGCTATACTTCTTGTGCGCCCTATATCTCCCGTGGCCCGGCGCGGAACTTACGCCCGTATAGGATTCTCCTGCTGCTCAACATCGCCCAGATCATCGCCGTCCTAGACTTCGGCCAAGTGCGTCTCCCGATCGCGATGCTTCCGCTGATGGCGCTGACGTCGTTATCAGAATCTGGACCCCATCCCTGATTTCATCTTCCCGTGCGTAGTCCCCTTCTCCCTTATCGCTGCGCGCACGGCTCTGACGCGGCGCGCCCGC
>MPVS01000304.1:0-30036 GCA_001931775.1 Fomitopsis pinicola
CACGGCCAATGTCGGCGGCCGCACCGTTCTATACGGGTACGCATGGCGTGCCGTCCGTGGACCGGCCGATTCGTTCCCAGCGTGATTAATATGTATATTGTCGCATCGACCGCACCGTTGCGAACGTCACAACCCCTGCAGCGACCGTATCGTTTGTATCGTTAAGAAACATCCCTCCGGCCGGCTCCGTTCCCAACATGCTTAACGTACGTTTCTCACTGTGTTTCTCACGTAGGGTACGTCATAGATGCACTAAGTGATGTGGCCCAGGAGCCGGGTTCAAGAAAATGGCTCGAAAGGCGCGTGAAAGAGGCGACGCGATGAAGGACCTCCTATACAACGACGTAAAGAATCAAGTAGTACGTACTGCTTTTTCTTCTGACACAGCACGGCCTCATCTTGAAATGAAGGCTCGTGGAGCAGCCGAGCCATCATTCTCGGCACAACTCATTCAAGACAATCCGAATGCGTCTCCAGAGGAAGAGGACCTGTACAAGGGGACGGCGGTTACCCTCTATGCAGGTAAAGGAGAATAATGGATCTTCATTCGGAATTCCTGAATTGCCGTTGTGTCCACAGCTGGTACTGACACAGTGAGACACACCTAACACTTGCGCTCCGGCGGGCCGTGTGCTAACCGCCCACTAGACGGTTTCCGTGCTCAATTCGTTCTTCATCGTCATCGCAAATCATCCGGATGTCCAACGTAAAGCCCAATCTGAGATTGACAGGGTCGTTGGAAACGCGAGAATGCCTAGCTTCATCGACCGCAAGTATTTACCGTACTTGGACGCTGTCCTGAAGGAGGTCTACCGCATCAATCCGGTCGGCCCTTTAGGTCTGTCTGTTTGTGATGCACTTGGACACGCACCGACTGAGCCATCTGTGCTTTATGCAGGGCTGCCCCACAAAGTCAGGCAGGAAGACTACTACCGAGGCTATCGCATCCCAACGGGCGCAACAGTTCTAGCCAACACCTGGTGCGTCACGACGACTCGGACGCGTGGAAGGTGATGTCATTGATGATACACGGATGCAGGTTTATCCTGCACGATCCCGCGGTGTATCCCGACCCTAGCAAGGTAGATCCGGAGCGATACCTTGCTCCACGCAACGACTCTACCAATCCGGACCCCCGTGAATTTCTATTCGGCTATGGGCGGCGGTAATTGTGTCCTCGTATCTTAAGTTGCTCAGGTTGTCTGGACTAACCCCACATCAATAGCATGTGCCCTGGACAGATGTTTGCTGATGACATGCTCTTCATTACTGCCGTAAACGTCCTCGCGCAGTACGACGTCAGCCACGCCATATCCCTCGACGGCACGGACATCAAGTATGATGGAAATGGAATCATCAGGTTCGCCCACGCACTGGTGTTTGGTGACAGATGCTAATGAGACTCACTCATGATTGTAACCCCCATAGCCATCCATACCCGTGGAAATGCACTCTCGTTCGTCGTAAAGACGTATCCGACGCACAGGCTTGATTTGAGCCTCGTCTTGGCGCAGCAGTGCTGAAACTGTTCGCGGAGGAGAGCTTAGAAGGGGGCTTCTGAGGGATGCGGCTGCCAGTGGAGCAGATAGTATAGGCTTCAAGTAGTCGCAAGATGCAGTCGCATCTGCCTCAGAGAATCCAGAAGTTCTACCATTTATCCGTATCGAAGGCAGTGATCGCCCGGCGGCCTGGAATAGATGCACCAATTGGCAATTTCCGACGGGATCGATGGCCAATCCTCCTCTTTCGCGAGCCCGTGTGACATGTATCACTACTATACGATAGCTCCGTTTGTCCATAGGAATCCTTGCTCAGCAGGACGAGGCTAGGTGTCAGTCTTCGCTGTCTCATACCACTCGGCGCATACGCATGCCCTCCGTATTGATGAGACGCTCCCCCCGATTGAGTTGAACTCAGAGCGCGTTCTCTCGGGCCACCACACGAAGGGAGATCACAATCGAAGGGCACTGTTGTCTCAGCAATCATGCCATACGTTTGCATATGATGGTGAACGCACCACATCGCCGTGCGTCGAGAACGGATATAGCTCTGGAGGAAGTGTAGGTGTGTTCTTTGTCATTTGTTCCTTGTCGAGCGACTCGGGCTCTTCGTGGCGCACAGTGGTCACTACTGAAAGTATTGGCTCACAGTGCACTATACGCGTATACCCATGATCATGTAACCATGCGGTTTGTTGGGACATTGTACAACCCGCCTCATTGCCTCAGCCGAGGAAGGCAAAATCGCGGGTTATACTTGTTAACAGCCTACGCCGTTTGTGGTAATGGTCATCAAGCACTGAGACTGAGGGAGACCCGGCCGTTGAACACGCTTAAAGGACTACATATCGATGCCTTGGCAGCGCCGTCACGTCCGGACACAGTCCACGAGCTCGAAGATACTACACAGGTCTATTTGATGAGACTTATGGAAGGTATGGCTGTCACAGTTGCGCTTGAAGCCCCGTACACGGTACAACCTAGTCGGGCATGAACCGAGAAGCATACACGTCTTCAAAAAGAGAGGGTTGTAAGCGTGAATATGCTCGAGGAAGAGTCTCGGCAGTCGAGTGCTCCGTATAGGAGTAGTGCCGCAAGCACTGCACACGCAGCGCCCGTGATAGCAAGGCCAAGAGCGTACAAGAACATCCTCGTCTTGCTACGCTTTCCATCTCGGGGTGGAAGGCGAGGGTGCAGCAGCATGTTGCTGTTGGCTGAGTTCAGAAGAGTAAGCCTCGTCGATGAAATATGCTGGCTGGAATGTGCAGAGTACCTACATTATAGGGAGTGTAACGAGCAGATATCGCCGTGTACTCGACCCTACAACTTTGGTGAGCCGAAGGCTGGCATGATGAAGGTAGTGCGCCCTACCAATTCGGTTGGTCTACTGTGCAGCGGAAGTGTGTGAACTCGTCGAATGCAGCCTTTCCGGTGGGATACCCGTCTGCAAGCCAACATAGTGAGTATCGGAGGAGAGTCTGCAGTGCAAATTCTCGTGCTCACAAGCGCTGGCGCCGACTCCGCCGAATGGCGCATCAGCCGCTACGGAAGGATTTCGTGATATAGTATCCATAGTACACACTAGAAACACGCACCCATGACGTGTAGAATCATTTCGTTGACCGACACCGTGCGGCTCCGAGTGTTGTCCATGACTAAGCAATGTAGTCGGGGCACATGCACACCTACGAGCTCAGTTAGTCGTGCCTCGTATAGGTCGACCGGAAGGCCCTCACCTGCCCAGCGTTGATCAGTTTGCCCCACCAGATCCGCTTTGCCGCGATCTTCATGTTGCACTTTGGGTCTATCACGCACGGACTCTTCCCTGTGGGTCCATTCGCACCGTTAGTTTGAAGACCCTCGCACGAAAGGGGACACTACGAACCACCCAGCTGTAAGAACGCGTACGCATGAGTTTCCAACGATCCCCTCGAAGACCTGCACGTACCTCGAGCGTGACCGGAGTGAGATGTTTCGCCGCCGCTGCACAATTAATCTTCGCAACTCGATTGTTTCCCGTGTAAAGAACTGCAGATGCGTCAGGGACAAAGAACACTTTCACGTGACACTGCGGTGCTCTTAAATGTGATTGAAGTTGATTCCAGAATCTGTAGACAAAGGATGTCAGTGAGAGGCGGAAATTCTCGGGACGTTCATTGCACACGAGCCCAAATTAAGTGAGATGCTCTTGCCTTTGTCGTCTCCGAGATCCCTCCATTAACAACGCGGACCAGCTCCGGATCCAGGTACTTTGGTATCAGCTCCGCCAGCAGTGTTGCCGATGCGGGTGTCATTTCCGACGGCTTCAGCATCGTCACGTTGCCAGCCGCAATAGCTGCTGCCTGGTGGATATGGCGCGTCCGCAGTCAGCCTTCTGACAAAACTGGGCGCACAATTCGACGTACGAGAGGAGTTAGAGTGAGGAAGTATGGATAGTTGAAAGGGCTGATGATGAGCACCACGCCCTTTGGTTCCATCCTCGTCACCGGCGAGAGCGTGAACCATAGCAGAGAGAAGGGAGACCTCCTTGGAGCCGACCACTTCTCGACGTTGTCGTACGCATCCTTGATCTCGAGCAAACACCCGTTTATCTCGAGGCTGGCGAGTCGTCAAGGGGGACTGTGCCGAAGCTCGCTCAGGTAGTACACTCACAAGTCAATCTCATGTCGCGGCCTCCCAAGGTCGGATGAAAGTACCTCCCGGATGCGCTCTTGGTTGTCTTCGATGAGGTAACACAGCTGAAGAAGCTGTTGTTTGCGGTACGCGATGGGCCGTGTCCTACCGGAGTTGAATGCGACCCCCAGTTTGTGTCGTATTTGCAGAGAACATGAATCAGATGTGAGTACGGTTGATGGTCTCTCCGAGCCACCGGTGAGATGGATGTGCCGCACCGTGGCTATTTCCTCCGCAGGCGTATATTGCAGGCGGGTCATGTTGCACGCTGGCAGAGGCAGGTCGGCACCAAGAAGAGTTCGTATAAGGCGAGTTTGAGCAGGACCAGGGTCAGGGCCAGGAATCGAGAAGATCCCCGACTCCTCCCGGAGGGAGGGAGGGCTCTCAAATGCAAAATCGTGACGCTTGCCGTGCGTGCCGCGATATCCGTGGGAATAATCCCTGTAAAAGGATAGTGTCTTACCAGAACAGGCGATTTCGACGCTACTTCCGGCCGGATCTTCTCGAGTTGAAAGGATGGCACCACAACTGCCAGTACAACCACCCGTTGTATACATAACTTACGTTGTGTAAGTTCAACGTTGCAACTTCGACGTCTCGATTTCAGCAATCAGGGTGTCTCTCCGGTCATCTTGCTGCACACAGCAGGCTCCGCGCAATTGTCCCACCGCCTTGTGACGTTGCCGACCACCGCCACTCTTACCGTTTTACGAGGTTTTACGCCACCTGTGAGTCCCCTCACCATCTTGTCGTGCGTATCCCGCTGTCTTCCTCACGGTGCTACTGGTCTCTTCCCTCCCGCCGGTACTAGTCACCGTCTTTTCTACCGCCCACGACCAGCTATCTCCCCACACAATGTCTCCGCAACGACGTCCCGGCGGCTAGTGCGTTACAGTCAAAGTCGCGCGTGTCCTGTCTTTTCGTACACACTCCCGTCCATTGCGGTGGACCGTGGCATACCCTCTGGCTGCATCCCCGCCCTCACGTAGCCCACGGATGATGCACCCATGACGTCTCCAACGCACATTAGAGCTCCCTTCCATGGCGGCGGCACGAGGTCGATGGTGCGCGTGGACTGAGGGAATGCATTCCGATATCCCTATATCGGTATTATCTTGGTGTGCCAGAGCCGTCCTTACGTAATTTCCCAAAAAGGAGATGCGTTAAGCTGGATAGGGGCTACTCATCGGAGGTTACCGGTTGAGCTCCCGCTCTGTCAGCATATCAGCGCTTGTGTTGTGCGGCGTTCGCGGTTGTCTCCCTCTCACCTGCATTGTCGCCTCGTCCCTACTACGTCGCATCGTCGCCATTGGCTCCTCTGTCCGTATTGGATCGTCATCCCTCTAGTGTGGACAGTATCGTTACATTGTTGACCTTGTGCTCTGTCAGCATATCAGTGCTTGCGTTGTGCGGCATCCGCGGTCCTCTCCCTCTCGCCTGCATTGTCGCCTCGTCGCCTCGTCGCCATTGGCTCCCTCCGTGATCCCGGTCGTTGTGTGGACAGCATTGATATACATTGAGGACGTATGTGAAAGATGCCAGTTGTTCGTGCTCGTACCGCGACTCCCCGTCGCTCTCCCCAGTTTTCCGTGCATGTTCTGCGTGAGATTGAGATGCCTGGACACATACGCCTTCCATGTGATGGCTTCGTGACATACTTGTCATGTCATCGCTCCGTCTCGGACACGAGAGACGTTCAATGTTATCTGGCCACTGTGCCTCTTCAGACTTTAGTTGCCACATTGCCGTTCAGACACTTGGAGAATCTCGCTGCCGTGCATGACGTTGTAGTACCGCGCAGCGTTCGCACTGTTCCCGCTTTATGCGCCCTACTGAGTGATCATATATGTGATAGGATTTGTTCTGACAGTATATGTGTCTTTCGCCCGCTCGAGGTCGCCACGAAGACTACTTTTACCTTTGTTGATCCTATTAGCCCCGCGGCCGTTGAAATCGAACAGCACTTGCACACTTCACGTACATTGAATGTGGAATCCGTTGTCCATTACCCGAATGTTCCGGGAACTACGCCTGTTCCCCCGGATGGGGTACTCGAGTTCCTCGGTCATGTTCGATTGGCTGACGTGTTTTCTCGCACTCCTGAAGCCCATGTTCACGTTCTTAACATTCCCTTTGTGTCGTTAGTCCCCATGCTGAATTATCGGCAGAGTCTGCAGCTTGCAGCTACCCACCGCGTTTCTTTACCCGCTGGTCTACGCGGTCATTCGTTCGTGAAACATTTGCTTCTACAACATGAATGTAATGTCGGGTGCGGCTCACGGTTCGCAAAGTTCCGATGGGAAGCTTTAGACGCAGTGACGTCGTCGTGTTTGCCATGCGGGAACAGCCCAATAGACTCGACGTCACTTCCATCTAGTCACACTGTAGAACAGAACAATACTTCTACGGCAATGCCAACTTTGTTTCCCCCGATGCCCCTTGACAAAGACGACATGGCAGGTATTGTTACCGGTTGGTGCGATGCAACTAGTGCTAGTGCTCTCTCTGAAGAACCCTGTGCCGTCTGCGGCGAGCTAGTCCTCGTGAGTACCATCCACTCTGTATCTAAGACTTCGATCGACTTGTCCCCGTTGATAAGGCCTGATGTTCAATACCCTAACGGCCGTACACCTATCTTATATGATGGTGCTGTGCATTCTGACGGAGAAAACGAACTGTATGATATTTGTCAATCTTGCTTGTACGCGGTAAGGAGACAGCGTGTTCCTCGACGGTCGTTGGCGAACGGCCTTTGGGTTGGTGCCGTGCCCGATGTTCTCTCTGCGTTGACATTTGTAGAGAAGTTACTCATATCCAAATATCGTCACAATGCTTGCGTTGTCGAGGTAAACCAAGGTCGTGGGATGCCTGGGCAACGGAGGATGCGCGCGAACGCCATCATCTTTCCTCAGCCCATTGCGAAAGTGTATAATATCCTTCCTCCGCCTAGAGGAGAACTAGATCAAGTTTTGGCTGTCTTGTTTATCGGACCGTGTGTGCCGGTAGAGAAGGACTTTCGTCGCACACCTCTATTGGTCAGACGGAATGCAGTTGCCGATGCTTTGCGGTGGCTTGTTGCCCATCATCAAGGGTATACTGACGTGGAGATATCCTACGAGAATTTGGCCGAATATCCTGAAGCAGAGCCTCCGGTATGTGTGTTGCACACTGTCTCAGATGGATTGGAGCCCGGTGAGAGCATGGCTGTTTATGACGTGGATGAAGAGCCTGGTGTCTCCACGGGTCAATGCCAATTTGTGGTACACGGGCTTTCCGCGGACGAATTAGTCAACATGCCCTACAACGCTCGTATCGCAGAAGCTATCAAACACTTTGAATCCGGACAAGGAATGCTTGCTATAGGGCAGTCGAATTCACCAGCTTCCATGTATCATAATCCGTCGCTATTCCCGGGCTTATTTCCATGGCTGTTTCCATTCGGGCTTGGAGGATTTGAAAACGGGAACATTCAGACTTCAATCTCTCGAACGGAACATATTCGACATTTGCTTATGTATGCAGATCGTCGCTTCCAGAAAGACGAGTATTTTCCATTCATTGTTTTCAACCATGAACAGATACGTGGTAGTTCACAAGGCGGTTACTTGATGACAGAAAGGCGCAACTTTTCGAGTGTAGTTGACAAGATTCTGTCCGTGGATAAGAACACGCTCGATGCTCTCATTGCGCGCGGCAAAAAAGGAGAGTATCTTAAACCTGAAAATCCGGCAGAACAATCCTGTTTTGATTTGCTGTCGATTATAGACCATGTTGCAGGCCATGTTCCCGCTTCCGCTACACAGCGAAAATATCAACACACTCAGTTAAAATCACTTATCATGACACTGGGGGTTCCGATCTTTTTCATAACGTTCGCACCCGTAGATTTCAAGCACCCATTATGCATGTACTACTGTGGAGAGAAGATTGATTTACTGTCTGCTACTCCTGCTATGTCCCCAAATCACGAGCGTATGCGTGCAGTTGCTGCTAATCCCGTTGCGTGTGCCCGCTTTTTCCACCTCATCGTTACATTATTTGTTCAGCATATTTTACGCAGCGGGAGCAACAGACCAGGCCTCTTCGGTGTCACACGAGCATATTATGGCACTGTCGAGGCACAGAAGCGACTCGCGTTGCATCTTCACTTGCTTCTTTGGATTGCGTGTTCATTGAGTCCACAAGAAATTCGAGATCGTATCCTAGATGATCCTGCGTTTCGGGTATCCTTGTTGACCTGGCTCGAACAATGTCACAGGGGAGATTTCTCAACTGGTAGCATGGACGATGTGCGTGCGAGAATCAATTCTGGCCATGCTGCTCGGCGGCAGACGGCGGCGGCTTATGACAGCAATGAAAATGCTGATGACGAGTACACAGACCCTGTACTCCAGTTTCCAACACCCCCTCCGACAGGATCGTCAACTGATCGTTGGTACAGGACATTAGAGGAGACAAGTGACGACATCGTATATAGATCGAATCGACACTCCGAGAATCACAGCAAGGGTTGTAAGAAAACACCTGATAGTTCTTGTCGTGCGCGATATCCTCGTGAGCTGTTCCCAGAAACAGTGGTTGACCCCGACAGTGGAGCGATCCGGTTCAAGAAGACGGAGGCATGGATCAATACCTTCAATCCCGTCATATCATTCTTATTAAGATGCAACACAGATGTAACTTGCCTTTTGTCAGGTACTCAAGTTCGAGCAATCATAGCGTACGTTACAGACTACATTTCGAAGGGTGGATTTGAGCCGCAGTCCGTCTTTAATACGATTAAGTCTATCATTGATCAGCAAGATCAGATTGTGGCTAACACCGCAGGCGATCACGCCGCCGCCCGTTTGCTGATTGTCAAAATCGTCAATGCTTTGTCCGCTATGCAGCAGATTGGAGGTCCAACTGCATGTGCACATCTTCTCGGGAATCCGGATCACTACACAGATCAATCATTTAAAACATTCTATTGGACATCATATGTTTCCTTTGCTACTTCGACCTTGACGACCCTTGGAACAAGCTCCGAGGAAAGCTTGGAACAGAGTGAAGATCATGCAGATCGAATCATGATTGGAATGGAGGAGCGCCGTGTCGTGCCGTACTACCGCGTGAACGACTACAAATACCGCCCATTGCAGTTCGAGAACGTCAGCCTGTATCAGTATCTTACTACCACTGTCGTCCGAAAATACAAGCACCTAGAACCTGACCGAGAAAATCCAGATGTTGAGAGTCCGCCGACTCGCACCGCCTATCGCTTTCACGAAGACCATCCACTGTCTAGTACCCATGCCGTGTTCGACGTTCAACAAGGCACAGAATTTGTACTCAATTTTGTTGGACCTCCGTTGCCGAGAAGAGATGTCGGGGACAGGGAGGTATACTGCAGGACGATGCTTGTATTGTTCTCGCCCGATGGGTGGAGAGTCGGAGATGACATTCTTCGCCATCATAGCACCTGGGAAACGGCTTTTAATGCAACATCGTTTATCCCAGAGCATATACATATCATGAATAACATGAACGTACTATACGAGTGCCTGGATGCTCGTGATGATTACTCCGCAATTCGTCGCCAACAAGAGCAAACTGACAAAGGAGAGCGGTCAGCCTATGCTAGTGATAATTTAGTAGATGGTGACGCAACCGCTGACCAGTATGCTGCCACGGTCTTGCCCTCTGCCGATACCTCCCTTTCAGATGCCTACATTGCTAACCTGCTCGATGATCCTGATGGAAGCTCACTCGGAGCATACGTTAGCAACCTCAAGGCCAAAGCGGACGCTTTTGGGTTTGCAATCAGGCGCATATATGGGTCTTACCAATTGCGAGAGTGTAGTACTTCGGAATTTGATGGCATGTCATTTCCGACCGTGCGTCCACAAACGTGGAGCGATATGCTGCAGGTAGCGAAGGATGAAGTAATACGTGCACGTCAAACACGTACTGTACCTGTCCTGGCGCCCATCGTTGTCGAAGGCCAGGTCAATCTTCCTCATGTTGTGTTTCCCAATGATGCCTTCGTTATCACGAACGAATATTTCGCTCGGGCCATGGAGACGTATGTTGATGTGCTGCCTCGTAGCTTACAGGATAGCACTCTCTATCTCATGCATGAGATTGCAAATCAATTCACTCTGAACGATGAACAGTTACTCGCCTTTGGCATCATAGCTCGCCACTTACATCATCATGAGAAAAAACCCCTGCGGATGTACCTTGGTGGTATCGGGGGTACTGGAAAATCTACTGTCGTTCGTGCCATCTGTACTTTTCTCACTAAACGTGGAGAAAGGTATCGTTTCATGGTGTTAGCCCCTACGGGCAGTGCGGCATGTAACATAGATGGACAGACGTACCATTCAGCATTGGGTTTGCGAAGATCAACGTCTGAAGGTGGATCTTCTTCAATCACGTCGTTATCAAAACTTCGGGATGCTCTTGACGGCGTGGATGCTTTCTTCATGGACGAAATATCTATGGTGTCATGCAACAGCATCGATCACATCAATACACGGCTCACGAAAATATTCGGCGACCCTTCCGCTTCCTTCGGCGGCAAAAGTGTGATTTTATGCGGTGATTTTGCACAGTTACCTCCTCCAGGCCAAGGTCAATTTCCTCTTTACTCTGAGTCCGTTAACATGCAAGTATCCGGTGTCACCAGCTATCGTGCCCGTGCCGCTATGGGCAAGGCTCTTTGGCATCAATTCACAGACGTAGTTATCCTGAAACAAAATATGCGTCAGCGAGGGATTTCTTCTGAAGATCAGCAATTTCGCGTCGCGTTGGAAAACATGCGGTATCGAGCATGTACCGATACTGATTTGAAACTCCTTGAAAGTCGTATTGTTGGATCGTCCACTGCCGCTCCTTCACTTCATGAACGTCGTTTTCGCGACGTATCTGTGATTACAGCGTTTAACATTGATCGTGATGCAATCAATGCAGAAGGAGCAATACGGTTCGCTCGAGAACATCAATGCGAGCTGACTTATTTTCATTCTGTCGACTCCTGGCCCTCGGCTCCTGATCAGTCTGCATCTGTTCGTCAGGAACAGAGACTTGCATCTTCAACTGCGGACCTGTCTCGTGGAAGTACTGTTATTGACGATGCAACTCAGCAGACGTTGTGGGAGTTACCTCCACACTGTACCGAACACCACGCAGGAATTCTTCCATTGTGTCTTGGTATGCCGGTGTTGTTGAAGAACAATGAAGCCACCGAATTATGTGCGACCAACGGGGCAGAGGCGCATGTAGTTGGTTGGTCGGCCCATGTACGTGGCAACCGTTCTGTGTTAGACGTGTTGTTTGTCCAATTGAAAGAACCCGCTCGACGCATTCAACTACCGACTTTGCCAGAAAATGTGATTCCTATCACTCGCCGCGCTGTGCGTGTCTCCCTGCCAGCCAAACGTGGTGCTCCGGAATTGCGCTGGGTGCGCGAGCAAGTGTCTGTGTTATTAAACTTCGCTATGACTGATTTCGGCTGTCAAGGTCGTACACGACCCAATAATCCATGCCATCTGATGAATTGCCGCACTCACCAATCAATATATACGTGTTTATCGCGCAGCTCCTCTCTGAATGGCACGTTAATTCTGGGATCGTTAGACAAGAGCAAAATCACCGGTGGAAATATAGGGCCCCTCCGTCGCGAGTTTAGAGAGTTGGAGATACTTAATCAGATAACTGCTTGCCGTGCTCGAGGTGAATTACCGTCCGAAATACAAGGTGATAATCGCAGGACATTGATTCGCGCGTGGCAGAAATGCAAGGGATTTCACAGCATTCCCAAAGACGTTCATCCATCCATAGATTGGGCTAATGACTCACCGGACGAACTTGAGCCTATTGCTGAAGACCCTCCCGTACCACCGTCAAAGACGATCAAGAAGAGAAAGCACGGCGATGCTTTCACTCCGCTTAAGTCACCTGCAGACTTCGTCAATATATCATCATTGGCGGGATCATCCACGTACCCTGCCAGTGTACCCTCCGTTCGTGCTCCCTCTGGGCCGCAATGGGATAACGTCAACTGGAGCTGTGCGTACGACAGCTTCCTTTGCATTATTGCGAACAGTGTTATTGACGGATTTTTGACGGGGATTGAGGCCAGACGCACCGTGTCTGCCGCCATGGCAGTCATTATTCATAGCGCAAAGGCGGGATTGAGAAATCCGACCGACTGGACCAGACTGCGTAACCATTTCCGCGAGTATCTGCAGAACCTACAGCCCGCTAGCTTCCCCTCTGGGCCATCATTGACGTCTCTTTCAGAGATTGTTGACCACACACTGCCTGAAGACTCCATTCTTGGGTCCGCTGTCTCAACGTGTACCTTCTGCTCGGCTACTGTTCACAACCACGATATTCATCACATCAGCATTCCTCCCTACTCACGTTTCGTTGACGACTTGGAAACTAGTCAGCGTTCACTGTCTACAGAGGATATTATGCACAAATACCTTGGTGACATGGGGCCGTTCATTAGTCGTTGTCGACTTTGTCGGACTCGCATGCGAGTTCGTCGAACTTTGTACGCCCCGCCTATGTTCGTGGTATTCGAGTTACAGTACAACGGAACAGATAAATTCATTATTTCCGATTCTGTCGAACATTCAATAGATGGCCGCCTGTTTTTGTGGCGACTGGTGGGCACAGTCTATCTCGGAGGTAATCATTTCACCTGTAGATACATCGATCAGCATCGCAACGTTTGGTATCATGACGGCATGACAACAACGGTAACTTGCCTCAGAGAACACAGTGCAGTAGACTTAACCAAAGCAATGAATCGTCCACTGTCGCATGCTCTGTATGTTCTTACATCATGAATGCATCATTAGTCCACTTTCAACCAAATTTGACTCACAGGATCGTCCCGTCACGGTGTACGTTGCGTCGGCTCCAAGTGTTCGGGCGCGCTCGTGCGCTGAGCATCTGCTGCGGCAACTCCGTCCCATGCGAGCAGAATGGGTGCATACGTGCTCAGCGTCGAGTGAATGTACGACTCGACACCGGTTATCTCCTCGTACAGCGCCAACAGCTCGTCGACTCAGTAGCGCGGATTACGGTTGCCGCGCCACCGGCCTCCGCCACATTGCGTCCGGCGACGACCTCCAGGTTACATGGGCTCTTACTCGATCAAACACTGCTCTGGCAGCCTGAGAACGTCTCTGGTTCACTCCTCAAGCTAAATATAACCTTCTGAAGCCTTTTGAAGCCGTAGAGCTACACAGATAATTGATCAATCAACGCTGAAGTCCTAACCTCGGACTAGCGGGCAACCGTACCCGGATACTCCGTCTTTGTCTGCCCACCCCGCCGCAACTGCCTCCTGGTCGCCACAACATTGCAACCAGTCGATGCGCCTCGTCGCCGCCGTTCTTTTTATGCCCCTCAAGCGGCGGTTAGTGCATATACTGGCTGTCCAGGTGCGTGTCAGTGCTTTTTCGCTGTCATCGCGGCGTCCCGCCTCTTCTTCGCCGCCGCCATCCTTCCCCTGCCCTCGCACTGTCTTGCCTTTGCGACCGTTCGGTGCACGGCGACGTGAAAAATCGAACGGTACCCCTCAATGCCATCTTCCGTGCACTGAGTCGACTCCGAAGCCCTCTTTTCCGTGCGTATACATCCTCCCTTTATCACCCACCCACGCACTCACACACGCATCTGCGCACTAGAGAATGGGTTTTATTTGATACGCACGCCACGTACGAATTCCCCGCTTCTAACCTAAAGCCATTCCGTGCGCGGGACTCCCTGTGTGTCGTACCGAACGTGTGCGCGCACGGCTACGAATACAGACCCCGCCGATGACTCACGCAACGCACAACCCGTGCATCTCGAGCTCGCCGTACGACGGCATTGGCTGCCCAATTGTGACTTCGTGCCACGTCGCCGCGGCTCACGCATAGCGTTGCCCGCTGTGTCCGGCTCTGATGTCGCAGGGACGCGCGTTGCACATCCGCCAGATGGGCTCGCTACGCATGGACACCAAACTCGCCTCGGTGCATGATCCACCGGAACGCGCCACCAGCATGCAGCGCGTGCAACACGTCGAGGCCACGCAGGTTTGACAGTGAATGGCGGGGATGGGCGTGTGGGCCGGTTCGCCGGAACACGATATGTCGTGTCGTCGTCCGCGACCGGCAACAGGGTCGAGGATTGTGGGGCAAAGATGCCAGCAGAATGTCCCAAGGCTGCCATGAGCATTCCAATTTTCATCTGTGTAGCTTCCTTACTCAAACCCCAGGCAGTGCCAGCAACGAGCTCTGGGCATGGATCTGCTCGATGACCGCTTCGCCGGAACTCGTAATCACTGTTCGAGACATGACATTTGCAGGTAGAAGCGCAACCACGATCGTGGGGCGGACAGGAACAGGCCGGCCTAATGTCTCCACGACCAGCGGCGAGGATCCTAGCAGTGTGGGGCTGGCCGGCGGCGCGCGCAGTGCAGACAGCGTCGTCGGGAGTCGGTTCACCGGACCTCAATATGTCGTGTCATCGACTTTCGGGGCGCTGTGCGAGGCAGTGTCGGCGCAACGACATGGCGACAAATGGCCCAAGAGTCGAACGAAGACTCAGGGATGCATGGGAGACCTGCCCCCGGATGTGGATTGTCCTCTACGCGCAATGCGGCAAGGGGAGGCCACGCAAATGGCGGTGGGCCTTCGAGAGTGAGGGGCTGGGGGGTCGAAGGTTGGGAACGCGGCTGCGCGGATACAGAGCCTGTGGTACCGGGGCGGCTTACGCAGGTTGTGCATGTGCACCCAGTACCGCACACGATCCCGACCGTGTCTAATCGTGAGTGGTGCATGCTCCTCATGCTGCTTACTGTACTCACAAGTATTTGGCAGGCTTGGACTCGAGAGCAGTGGCTATCTACGCGCACAGCAGCGTCTGCGCCCTCCCACTCTCGACACTGAGCCGATGCGCGGGGCGTCCACACCGGACCCACTCCGCTATCCGGGCGATCTACCGTCGCGACATACCATGACGTCGGCGGCTAAACCCCGCCGGGCGTCTCCTTCTGAGCACCGACGTGTGGCGTCGCCACGCTGGGGTGTCGGCGCGGACTGTATGGGTTCGGGTGACCACGGCACGCGCGCTGACGGGGTGAGGGGACACTGCCATACTACATGTATGGTACGGCCCGGCACTGGTATGGGCAACACGTACGCCTGTCCCTGCGCGCAACACCCGAACACGCCCTGCTGTCCGGGCCGATCAGTCGCGCTCGCGAGACGTATTACGGCCTGCGGGCAGCTGCACATCGCAAAACGGCCGTGACGCGAGTCTGCTCGCCCTGGATGCAGGGTTCTATTGGACGCCGAGCAAACGCGCTGTTCGTCGTGACCGCCGCCCATGTGCCCACGAGATACGGAGTACGGGTGCACGGCCATCGCTACACGAATCAGGTCATTCTGCTCGCTCATTACACGCACCCGTGTGGATTGCTTAATGACATGGCTTCACCAGTACCACTACAGAGAACTAGAAGTGCGAGCAGTTCAAGCGCTGCGCAGTACACTTTCCAAGCACCGCCGTGGACACCGCCGTGGACGTCTACCCCTGATGACCGCGTCACGTAGCCACTGCCTCGCTCGGACGGTTCCAATGTGGTCCGCGGTATTGGCGAGGTCACTGCAAATAACATTAGTGACTGTCAAGATGTGCACGGTGATCCTTACCTTGCAAGGGCCTGGTACGTAGCGATAGCTGTCGCATGATCATGACTATGCGTTGAATGATATGCATACTCGTGAGGAGTTTTCAATAATACAGCCCCGAAACAGGCCGTCACAAACCGAACGGTTTCACATCTGTAACAGTACCGTCGTATCCAACACTAATCTACATTGAATGGACTTACATGTCATCGCTTGTAACGAACACAGTACCGTCCAGGTATATGAGGGCGAGATCTGTAGATGCTTCTGTTAAGGACGAGTAAGAAACACTTCAACAACGTACTGTCGTGACCCTCATCAGCGTCTCCACTCGACCACTGAAACGCAGCCATCCGTGAACAAGTAGAGTGTTGCTTGACCTGTGTGAAGGGTCGGTTGGCTATGTGGATGAGCTCGAACTCAACGGTGTGCCGCGCACAAGAATACAGGTGCCGGATAATGCCGACAAATTGGTCGCTAAGCGTCGGCGCCTCCACGCGCAGCGGACGACGATCTAGGCATGACGGACATCCGTGCGCACCGGGCGTCCTCCAGCGCTATATTCACGACCTCCGTGTCAGCCCCACTGTCACATCGCATATCGGACCTTGGCGGGCGCAGCAGCGGTGTAGATCTTCACGTTCTTCGTCCCTGAGTGGCTATCTCGCGACAAGACTTCAAGGTCAAACCGTTCAGTCTGTACCTTTCACTGCGATGAACACGGATCATGGTCGACCGGCGTGGTGGGCGACGAAGTTGAAGAGCCGTGCATGACAGTGCCGTATGCTAGATAATGTGACTGCGCGACCTTCGGTGTTTCGTTGCACCCGTTCCTGATCGGTGGCCTATCCATCCCTGACTCGCAAGTTCAAAACCATTCTGCCTTTAATATGCAAACACTGCGGGCCGACTCCGTCTGTGGGCGTTGAACGGTAACGACTGGTGCATGTCGTGCAGAGAGTGGAGGTACGCGCCGCGACAGCATGACGAACGGACTCCACGAACAAACCATGGATAAAAAATGCGCGTACGCAACCCAACGACCATCCTCGACCATCACACCTATATGCGCGTCTGGCGTGACAAAAGGGAACACCGTGCTCCTTTTTCGGGATTATGCGGGGTCTGAAATAACTTCTTATGACATCAAGCTTGCGCTCGACGCCGTCTTTGTCCTGCACACACGGCCCGCACTGTTAGATGTACTTACCGTGGATTAGAGCGATACCGTACTCTTCTATGATGCCTAGTACTACTATTTCAACTTTCTCCCCACAATCCGTTACTGTTCGCGAAATGTCGTACCCTGTACAATGTTACTGAGTGTCGCTAGTCGCAGACGAGAATCAATGTGCAGTGCTCTCAGCACGATCAAACACGTAGCCGTGATGTTTCGAAAATTATGGTGACTGAACGTACATTGACCCTGCGCACTAACCACGTGCGACTCAGAGTCCACAAACACGACCATCGTTGGTTCTATAGGAGGTTGCTGTGTCCGCACTCCGAGTCTCTCATCGCCTCTCAACACTACAATGCAGACATCCTCGCAGCGACGTGTGGTGAGCTATCTCATGTGTCATGTTGCTCAATTACGTGTACGCGAGTGAAGAATTCGCTTGGCGGCCAACGCGACTGCGTCGGCACTCGTGCACAGACTATCTTTGGATGACACTTTCTCTTTCAGATTCCAGACTCCATCGGTCATCTCACTCTCAGATCTCTGCTTCGTTCCAGCCCCGAGCAGCATCCAAGCCCCTATGAGAACTCAGGTACACTGTCGGCGAGTGCTGTCTCATGGCCGTCGGTCGTTAATCTCATCGGAACGAACATCCCGACAGTGCCCAGTTGAGAGGACCAGATGCCAGTGCATATCCTCCATGCGGAACCATCGCCCTTGCGACCTTATCATCCAAGCGTGTGTTCTTCACGAATCTACCATCCCCCATGTTTGTCGTCCTCTGTTTGGTGATACTGATGGTGCTAGTCATTGTACTGCTCTATTACACAGACCGTTCGGTCGATCTGCGCGGTGTAATACCTGAACCTGCTGAGCTATTCACGGTAAGCCACGACTCCTGGATAGACATCGCCAGCTTCATTCTGACACTTGTTTAGCGGGTCTCCATCCGAGTTTATTGCTATCCGCGTCGCAGCCATGCCATGCACATCATCATCCCTGTGCATCGGTACGCCATTCACGGTGGTCTAGACATTCCAATACCTCCCTGGATCTCGAATACCAACAACAACTTACGCTATCGTAACATGGCCGTGCCCTCCTTCCCCGGCTCACCTTTATCTGTCCACTATCGCGTGTTCTACAGCAACGACATTGGCCTACCTCCTGTCGATGACGCCGAAGACCGTAATCTTGCACTTCTCAACGAGCACGCAGGTGTAATCTGGCGTGGCGATATTGCCATTCTACGGAGATCGCAAAACTATCCACATCGCTTTGTCAACATGCGTGCTGGAGATGCCGCACGGTCGAGGCTGTTGGTGCAAGCGTAAGTATTCGTTGTTGCAATAAATTTGTCTTTCTGACTTCCTCACGCACAGCTTGCTTGATGATCACACATTACTAGTCGACGACTAGTCCTTAAGCACGGAGGGGGACCGCTCTCAGTGGGAATGGGTAGTCCACACATCCGTATTCTACGCTGAAACAGATGTCTTGTCGTTCCACATCGTATCCTAGACGATCATGCGTTGACCCGTACACACTGCACGTCCCAACCTCTCCACTGATCCCTCGCAGTATGACGACGTAACGACACCCGCTTTGACTACGGCTTTGAAAGCGGGGCACCGAAGAACATGGGTCGTACGGCTCCTCTCCATCGCTTCACAGCCACTGATAGCCAGTTCGGTTTCCCCGAACTCCAGCATCTTATCAACTGTATGCGCGTTGTCACCTCTCATGCACGCACTCTGACTGCGTGGTCACCCCCGACATCATCGACAGTGAGGTATCCGTCGCACTCAACTGACGTTGTGAACTCACCTGATACAGAAAGGCACGAGGAACGCGCCCATATGAGGCCCATCACTTATCCGCTCTCATGAAATTCTGGAACGCGCGCGTCCATCGGACACCCCTATGTGAACAGGCCTGGTCAGTCTCAATTGGTCGATGTCGTCAATACTATAAGCACGTCCTTCTCCTCACCAGGATATCCCACCGCGATGAACCCTGCCTCCAGACGCTCTGCACGGATGACTACCAAGCGCGCTCCAGAGAGGTCTCCTTCCAACGACCAAACTCAAGCGAAGAGGTACATATTACATCTACCCTACCTGCCGCATCCATTGACGTTCGTTATATAGAGTGCGCATAGCAAGTCCATCGATAGACTACGCTGACGCTAGCTCCATGCTCACCCCACCGCCGTCTTCTCCGCCAGAGGATCGTGAGGATAGGTAAGATGATGAAATGCAGCACCTCATGGGTACTCATCTGCAGCTTTCATAGAGAGTCTACGCTGTCAGGAGAAGCAGACCATCCAGACACGACTGAACAAGTGACTGTTCCATCGACACACAAAGACCAGTCGCCGGTGGCCGCAGATGATGTGACTGACGGTTCCTCTGTTCCGGCTCCTGTCGGAACGAACAAAGAGCAGCAAACTAACTTGTCCGCGTCCGTCAATGCAATCATGTCGACGAAACGTACGTGCTCTATACTATCTCGCAAATCCTTGGGCCTTTACACCACTGGCAGAGCCAATTGAACTGGTCAGCAAGATAAACTCGCCATGGGGTCCCGAGTTGAGAGGGTACGTTTGCCTTGCTATGATTTCACTCACAATTAGCTGATACAGTGACGAAGGCGGCTTCGCAGCATCATCGAATCGAGCGACGAGGCGAATATGCGATACAACATCTACGACCCTCCGAAGGGCCCGTTCACATGGAAGGCGTCTGAGAGCGACAGCAATGCTCAGCGCCTTCTTGTCGGAGATAAAGTGCCCCGGTTCTGGGTTGTAGGTGAGGTAGCGAAGGATGGCGCCTGGTTGATCGGTAAAGGAAACAGCGCCCTGAAGAACGTCTCTATGGCCATCTATCCCATTCGCACTGGAGAGTACAGCAAGTGGCTTGCGTTTCTAGACAAGCTAGGAGGTGTGCGTAGTACGTATCCGTTCTTCTGGGACGGCTCCCATGTTGCTAACATCTCCCATTCCTTCAGTGGACGAGCTCCGCAAGGCGGGCAAGATAGTGGCCAGCCGCCGCATGACGCACCGCTCGAAGGGGGAGACTGAGGCGACTGTGAGTCCTTTAATCGATGTTATGATATATTCTCACTGTGTCTGCAGCCGATGAACTTCGACCAATGCTACGGCGCAAAGACAGCTCTTCGTCCCTACGAGCGCATGGACACCTACCCGAAAGCAAATGTCGGAATTAACGACGTGGTGTTGATAGAGGTACATGTAACGCGCTGGCAGTGCGACCGAAACGGCAAGACGGTGTATAACGCAGGGTGGGGTCTGTTCCGTGTGGGTTTCGAACTCGTTGCGGTATCGCAGCTCTTTTCTGGGCCAGATGAGGCCCCTCCTGCCTTCGTTGCCAACACGAGTAACGACAACTTCGAATTCTAGAATACACTGGCATGATCATGTACTTAACCTACCATCTCGGCTGATTCATGTCTATCATCTGCGGGTGCAACTTGACTGTCGGCAGCGACTACTCAACGCTTTCACTGCCTCACCGCCTTGCGGCGACGGATTGGTGAGCGACCAACCCCAATTAGCAGTGGCAAACACTGACTTAGGGGTGTGAAGACCCGTGATACCCAGGGATAATACATTGTCCCCGTGTCCGGCCGGCGCGTACGCCAAGCGTACATAGAATCTAAAACAAACTCTCCGTGGATGTCCTGCACCAACCTGTGACTCTGTCGCGTGTTTACGTCCTGCCGACTGATTGCGAAACAGACATAGGAACATGCAGTCCGTCACCGGGGACTGCACTGAGTAAGTCAGAGACCCTGGTACCTTTCATGTGCTCCACTGAAAGTGGACAGATGAGCAGCGAGACTGTCATCATGCGGGGCTTCTTTGTTCAACACGGGAACGAAGGTTTGATCTCATTAGGTGCTCGGCTGAGTGCATCACAAAAACACGACGCCGCCGAACGAGAACGACGGGCCAACGTTGGTGAGCGTAACGGCAAACTGTCTGGAAGGAGAAACCCTGCTGACGAATACCTGCTGACGTGGATCCTCGCCCGCCTGCCAAGTTGGCTGTACCTGTCGTGCGTATGGTTCGGGATTGCACAACAAAACGTGACGAGATGCGTAAGGATGATGAACATTAGGGGCAGGCTTCATTATTGACTGTACCTGGGATGCTCCTCAGGCAGGACGGCATATACACCGGATCATCCTCATTCGATCATCTTACTCCGAGGAACATACGCTGACAACCTATCTGTAGTTCTCGCCCTCACTCGATCACCGTGATAACGGGTTGACTGAACACACGCCAGTCGTCGCGGCGTGCAATTCACGCAATATTTGTCGCACCAGTTCACACAGCCCCAATTTCGAGGGTACGGTGTTCACTCCGAGGGTCGCATATGTCATTTTTGGGACATATTTCGACAGAATGGCCCTAGCCAGGACAGTGTTCTCCAACAGGGGTACAAATCTCGATTCATTGGGCGGTGGAAAGTCTAGACTTGTGGACTGATGCTGCCGCCAGACCGCCAGAAAAATGTACGTCGTGCGTCCCCTGGCACCGTTGTGGGCTGAAGTTCAGCCACGCCATAAGCTGACACGCTGGACAGATACTATCGTCGTTGCGCACCCCCCCCTCACTGCCATGGAGAACTCTGCCATCAGTACTGTGACTACTGTCGACATACGTACGGCTAGTCCGGATTGTATGCCTGCGCATACTGCAAAGAGGTTTGTAAAGTATCAGTCTACCCCATCGCGCACCTAACAGGCGCGACATACAGGAACAAGACGGAGGTCAACAGTACACCTGATGACGATAGCGGTGATGGAAGTTCTGCTCGAACAGATCTGGCCGAAACGGAAGTACAGAGCCTACGGTCCTGGTGCGGTCAATTTGTAGTATATGGCCGCAGTCTGTATTGATCCACGCTCGACACAGTGTCGAGCCGGTGAGCCTACAGAATCAAGACAAGATTGGTATCGTGTACGTAGAATGGTTCAGACGATGACGAATCACTCACCTCCAATTTGCAGACCTGCCGAACCATATCCACCAACATGCGCCACAGCGGACGGTAGAGTTGTAGGAGACCACACCACTCACGTCGCCGATGGGTACGATTTACGTCCACTGACATAATTTCACTCACACCCTTGTGTAACTCAGTGCTGGACTCGGCGAACACAATCCTAACGACGTTGCTACTGAGGATCGATCACGGCGCGACACGGTGGAATTCTTACAGGTCTACAACGTCGTCTGGAGTCAGAAGCCTGGGCTACAAAGGTGCTGTTTTTGCACATGGTTCGACAAAATGACTGATGGTTTGCAGCCGCGTACATAGACTCGTATCATCCTCCGACAACGAATGTGGGCGGTACAACATTTTCAATCTGCCTCGCGATCAACTAGAATGGATGTCCATCGGCCCTCAGCCGAACAAGCAGGTGTTGACGCTGGATGATGATCCTGTGCGATTCTGGATTGTCGGGGTCGTGGCCCGAGACGGTGCACACTTAGCTGCTGCCGACGGTACTAATAACCGGCAGGTATCCGTCTGTGTACACCCCGTCCGAGCCGGGGAACATAGCCAATGGTCCTCCTTCTTACAGGATCTCGGTGGTATACAATGTACGTATCTTACGCCGGACATGTTCGCTCAGCTCTCACCTCAATCCTCAGTGCCGTACTCTCCTATCAATGGCACCCTGACCGCACGGAGAAGAATGGTATTCCGACAAGGAGGACATGGAATCGTAAGTACCATTGACGCTCTCGCAACTCCAACCCTGCGAACTGATGCACGAGTGTCACTAGGTCGCGCCGTTCAACAACTGCTTCGATGCCAGGAGAACTTTGAGGCCCTATACAGTCATGGACAAATGGGCCCCCGAGAACGTTGACGAGAACGACCTGATCGTCATGGAAGTGCGCATCGATCGCTGGAAATGCGACAACATCGGCAACGTACTTCGTTACAGTACATGGAACAACTACCGGGCGGGCTTAGAGCTCCTCGCTGTGTCTATGTTGCTGAAGGGATCTGTCAACATTACGCAAGGACCATCCGCGATTGTCGACGTGGATGACTACGATTTCTAGAGTATGTGTATGTATGATTTAAACGGAAGTTCAACCTCCGTCAATTGGCGTCCATAAAATATAAAACGAGTTCAACACTCTATTGCCCGACATATAGTGACTAGAAGCACGGACGGGAACGTAGCGTGACATCGCGCTGGACCGTAAACTGCCCGTGACATCTGGTGAAATCGGTGAAATCAATCAAAGGAGGTTCGGATCGCACCTACTATACGCTGGTTGGCCGTCCGGCTCGAATCTAGACCGTGAATGCAATCGCATCGGCGTTGAGATTGACATCGACCCAATTTCATGCTGGCTGAAAATGATGATACCTGTCTGTTTCATGAACAGCGATAACACCGGATGTGAACATATCCGCTGGGTTCATCCCTTCTGCAAGACCGGCCTTTGCGCCCATACCCGCATGTGTGGCGTCAGGGTCAAACCTCGATGGAACGGGATCGCCGATACAACATCAATCCAAGGAGAATCTGAGGACTGAACGATGCGGATCGAGACTGCCCAGGGTCCGTGTCCTCCTATCTGTGTCGGACTGATTGTCCAGTGGGTACTTAAAGTGCTGCACGGTAAATCCACCAAGGACGTACATCCACCCTGTCCCTAGCGTGAACGCATGTCGCTGCTGACCGGTATGTTGCTCGTTCGTGCTTAACCGATTATCACTGACATTCCAGCAGACGCGAACGGAGGTTTACTCCGAGACTTGTGGCCGGCGTCTTTAGGGAAAGCCGCTGCCGATACGACGACGATTAACGTCCTCCAGCAGTGGCAGATGATGCCCACCACGTTCGACGATCTGTGCGATTGGGCAGACGTCGACGTGGATCCCAGCGCCCCCAAGGTTATCGGGCACGGGGGACCGCGGACTTCTTTCGCGCTGCTGTGGTCTCCGACTGTCCGTCCCGAGGCCGTTGGTAACCGTCGCCACCGTGTTTTGCTGCGCCTGCACGGTTTCCTGGCTGCTTTTTGCATTCAGCCTCTGGGTAACTGGAAGAGGTGAGCACGCCTTTGTACGCCTGTGGAAATCACACGACTGATTGGCGCGGTTCTGTCGTCGCCGTCCCAGAACTGAGGAAGATGCCAAGAGAGCTGTTCAGTACATCACGCTCGTCGGGCACGGATGCAACGCAGCGTTCGAACCACAGATCGAGGCGCTGCAAGCTGTTGATAACCTCGTTCACAACTTTCTACGGTTGCCAAACGCGCCTACGCAGCGCAGTCAGACAGGTATCAATCTGCGCCGACGTGTGTTCACGCGCGTGAGTCCACTCTCTCCTCCCGCACCGCTGTGACCTCATGGCCGCGCAGCTCAACCTTACGGCGGCGATACCACCGCCTGTGGCACTCAATGAAGCGGACCGTTCGGCAGTGGAACCTATCCAGCATGAATGGCAAGTGACGCACCGGCTGTCGCTGGGGATGCAGAGGCCGAACGGACAGGTTCGAAGGGCAAGCGAATTCGTATTCGCAAAGGGTGACTTCGTTGAGGTGGCCGTTGTCGCTGACATTCTGTCCTACTGGGATACGAGAGGGAAGCAACGCCGTGTCGACATCCAATACGCTCCTCAGGAACTCATCCGCTTATGGTCCGCGAGAGAGGCGAGGGTGAGTACTGACGACCAATTTGTGCAACGAATCCCTTCTGACACCGACGTGGCAGGCCAAGCTCCATGAGAATGCACACATCGCAGCGGCCGCCATCGTCGCTCCCGCAACCAACATAGTGACGATGAACACTGCCTACAACCTCGACGGTGAAGGCGACGGTATAGAGGACGTGCCGGAGATGGAATATCTCGGAGTGTGACCAAAGTTCGATATGCCAAGGCAGTGTACCATACGTAGAAAGTTCTGCGAGCACTTCTGTCGTGGCCAGCGAGAGACGGTGAAGAAGGGGTGATACGTAGATTGAGAAATAGGGTAGAAGTGATATCAAATTTTCTGTCTACCCGTGTCTGAGTATCAACGTGTCTGCACTCCGAGTCCGTCCGAACTTGAACGGACGAGACCACAATCTGACGTGCCCCCGCGCAACCGGTCCCTATGACTTATCAGGTGCCGATGGGCCAGATATCTATAAACTGTGCTCCTCCCCCCTGATCTTGTGCTCCCATCCCCAACCTCGCTATAACCTCTGGGATGTTGAATCGTTCAGTCGCCTTCAAAAGCCAGTACGACGGCGAATGGACTCGTCAGCCACAGTTACTGCGGTGAGTCGGTACTCAATGCTTTGCGCAGCATTTATTCATGACTCAACACAGTCGCCTACGGAGAATAATGACATCTGCGGACGTCAACGTGGGTCGCTACTGTCTGGGCCGACCGCCTGTAAACGGCGAATGGTCACAAGCCAGCACAGACACACCGAGAGAATATCTCACTGTCGCCGGGGTTCCTGTTCGCTTCTGGGTGGTTGGCGAAGTGGAACCAAACGGCGCATCGCTAGTCGGGATGCGAGGGGACTCTTTGCGGATTCCGGCCTTAACCATTCGGCCCATTGACCAGGCTGGATACAGAAATTGGACCAGTTTCATGCGAGCATTGGGATATTTAAATCGTAAGCCGAATCATCGTTAACGAAGAAGGGGATGTTGACGTGCAGTGACACACAGCACCTCATGTGGAGACTGCATCATTCGTCACACGGCGTAGCATGGTCGTTAGCGATCATGACAAGGTAACCCCGATCGGTAAATGAAGTTAGATGCTCACTCAATGCGACTCCTAACTAGATTGTGCCCTTCACTGAATGTTACGACGCGACCGCAATACTCGCTCCATATGCGACAATGCCTGAGTGGCCATCAGCATTCATAGGCCATAATGACCTGGTCCTGGCGGACGTCCGCATCATACGCCGGCCGATTGATGGGTATGGATATCTAGTTGAAACCGAACTGCGCGCCGTTTCTATGCTCCATAAGGCGCCGCAGGATCTTTTGCTCCACGATGTATCCGATGATGACGTGTTTTAGAAGTGAATCTAGAGATGAGGCCAAGGGTCAAATTACATAATATCTCGATGCGTAAAAAGGGATATCGGACCATGCCGGACGCGGCGAATTACACACGTGAGTCTACTACGTGCACTCGCTCCTGTCCGCATTTGGTCTACTAGTGTTCCATCCGCCGCCTTGCCTCTAGATCTAGAGGCGTACGATCGGCGCGGCCACTACCTCTTCACATCCGGCCGCGTCCCTGCCACCTCCCGATCACCCCGTTTTGCCGATCTGCAGCGCAGATGTGACTGGTATTTGCACGCATCTCGCCTGGGTGCATAGGATCGGCCATCGTCTCCCCCGTGTTTCTTCTCTGCTATCTTCCGTATTCCAGGCAATCCCCTTTGGTGCTACACCGCCTCGATCCTCCGTGCACATAACCTTTTCTGTGGTGGCATTGTGTGACTGTTTATGTATCTTGTACTTTATCAATGGTAGTACCTGCTATTTATTTCAATCCACATCAAGGTGAATGTCTGGACACAGGCTTGGGGTGGGCGGCTCAAGTTGTATTAATCGGGGCCTACTAGAGCAGAGCATCCGGGCAAGGTGCACCAGCATGCAGCGCAGGTCGTGCTGGGCGTATGGCAGAGGCAAAGCAGATAGTCTATGTCATTAGCTTGATTGTTAGCTCAAAATAAGGAGTCGGGGATGGCGCTTGCGCCGCTACGGGATACTGGTATTTGCACGCATCTCGCCTGGGTGCATAGGATCGGCCATCGTCTCCCCCGTGTTTCTTCTCTGCTATCTTCCGTATTCCAGGCAATCCCCTTTGGTGCTACACCGCCTCGATCCTCCGTGCACATAACCTTTTCTGTGGTGGCATTGTGTGACTGTTTATGTATCTTGTACTTTATCAATGGTAGTACCTGCTATTTATTTCAATCCACATCAAGGTGAATGTCTGGACACAGGCTTGGGGTGGGCGGCTCAAGTTGTATTAATCGGGGCCTACTAGAGCAGAGCATCCGGGCAAGGTGCACCAGCATGCAGCGCAGGTCGTGCTGGGCGTATGGCAGAGGCAAAGCAGATAGTCTATGTCATTAGCTTGATTGTTAGCTCAAAATAAGGAGTCGGGGATGGCGCTTGCGCCGCTACGGGATATATATTAATATAACCCGTGTTTTTGCCTTCCTCGGCTGAGGCAATGAGACGGGTTGCATAATTTCCTAACAAACTGCATGGTTACAAAATCATGGGTATACGCCTACAGAACACACCTACACTTCCTAAAGAGCTATATCCGTTCACGGCGCACGGCAATGTGGTGCGTTCACCATCATATGCGAACATATGATTTGATTGCTGAGACAATTGTGCCCTTCAATTGTGATCTCCCTTTGGGTGATAGCCCGAGAGAACGCGCTCTGAGTTCAACTCAATCGGGGGGAGCGTCTCATCAATACGGAGGGCATGCGTATGCGCCGAGTGGTATTGGACAGCGATCTGACTATGGATCGGAGCAGGACGACACTTTCCTAGAGAAACCTGTTTGCCTCGATAGCATAGTCGCTAAGTACAGTCACGGGCTCGCGAAAGAGGAGGATTGGCCATCGATGCCAGGCCGCCGGGCGATGACTACGAGAAATGGTAGAACTTTTGGATTTTCTGAGGCAGACATGATTAATTGTGTCTTCCGACTATTTGATCGGCAGCTGGCAAGTCGGCCGAAGCCTAATTATACACGAGATGGGTGTAGGGAGGGTCGGGGGAAGATAGCTTTCTCCCTAGACTATAAAGAGATCTATACCTTGCTCTCAGTTGAGCGGTAAACAAGCACTATGGCACCCACCACCAACGGTCGTGTTCTGTACAACTCGCCCCCTAACGGTGAGCGGCGAGTTCCCCTACCAGTACTAGAGTCGTTCGAAGATCGTTCTTCAATTGCTGAATATGGCTAGGATACCCCGAGCCTGGCAAAACCACAGTCTACGATCGCTCTGAGATGATTGACATCGAAAACGTCTCTCTTGAGGGTGGATTCCTGGTTAAGATGCTCTACCTTTCTATCGATCCCTACATGCGTGGGCGTATGCGCGATCCCAACAGCAAAAGCTATGTAGTGAGTACTGATGTTTTGAGACTCGTCCACTGATCGGTAGACGCTAATGGATTGATCCAAGCCGCCGTTTCTCCTTGGTGAACCCATTCACCTGAATCATGTTTTGGGCCGTCCTCCTTGACCCATCGCTTCCTGCAGGCTTGCCAATGCTGGAGTGGGCGTCGTTCTTCTATCTGAGCACACCGCCGTCGAGCCGGGAAAGCACATCTACGGAATGCTTCGTACGTTGCGTGGCTTCTCGTGTCTTACATCACTGATTGGAACTGCTTGTTCAGCTTTCCAGGAGTATGCCGTTTTCAAGGACCCAAGTGAGGTGTACTGGTATCGCGTTCTTGAGAACAAGGAGGGACTTCCGTGGTCCGCATACACAGGGATTTGTGGCTTGGCTGGTACGAGATTGATTAGTATATGGGTCTTCACTGATGCAGGTTCTCAATCAACCTCTAGGCCAAACGGCGCACCATGGATGGGTTGAATATGCAAATCCACAAAAGGTTTGCACTTTCACAAAATTAGATAGCCGGGCAGTCGATCATGATATTGTACTTTTACAGGGCGATGTTGTTTTTGTATCTACTGGTGCAGGTAAGGGCACGGGGTTACTTTGTGGCTCTGCGTTATTATCTGACACGATTCGATTATGACAGGGCCCGTTGGGGCGTGAGTACTAGACGAAACTTGGCCGTACTGACTCTACTAAAATGCACGCAAGGACGGTAATTCAACTCGCGAAGGCCGCTGGGCTCGATCTCAAAGTCATTGCGAGCGCAGGGTCGGACGAGAAAATTGCCTTCATGAAAAAGATTGGTGCTGATGTCGCTTTCAATTACAAAAAGGAAGACACGCTGCAGGTACTAGAAAGAGAAGGGCCGATCAACATGTGAGTTCTCTTTTGTTGATTCTGCGTTCCCTCTGCCGTAGTCTATTAGCCAAAGACTCCTGGCATACAGGCACTCATTTATTATGTTTGAGTAGCAATCGCTGATGCACTATAATGATAGATACTGGGACAATGTCGGCGGTTCTGCTCTGGAGGCTGCGTTGGAAGCCGCTGTTCCTGGCGCTCGTTTCATAGTACGTGTCCGCCCGTTTATTAAATCTCCAGCCATTGAACCCCGTGATCCAGGAATGCGGGATGATATCCCTCTATAATGAGCCGCAATCTGCCCCAAAGAACATGCTNGTTCCTGGCGCTCGTTTCATAGTACGTGTCCGCCCGTTTATTAAATCTCCAGCCATTGAACCCCGTGATCCAGGAATGCGGGATGAAATACCTCTATAATGAGCCGCAATCTGCCCCAAAGAACATGCTACACATCGTCAATAAGGAACTGAGGCTATCTGGCTTCATCTGCAGCACTCTCAGCCTGAAGCACGACGAGGCGTTCTATCGGGATTTTACGAAGCTGGTCACAGAGGGGTAGATCAAGTACACATAAGACAAGTCGTTTGGTCTGGAGAGCGTCGGACACGCCATTCTGGAAGTTCAGAGGGGCACGAACACGGCTAAGAAGCTGATTGTTGTTGCGGAGGAATGAACCATGGTCAGGACTAAGGCTTTGTACAGCGTACTTCCTCAATTGTACGAATGAAGGGAGTTTTTATATGAACCTCTCACCGCGCTTAAGCTTGCTTCACTGTCAACGCACTTGTATAGTTTCTGGTGCGTCTGCTGCCGCAGTACTTGCGGTGCAGATGGGAACTTAAGGGCTCGCTGAGTACTACACATGAGTATACTATCGGCAGTATACTCAATCTCAGTTAGTGACGCACGCATGCTCATTGAGCTAGTGTCCGTCCTCGGTGCATGCAAGTCTGTCGGAAGACACCGTG
>MPVS01000305.1:0-39184 GCA_001931775.1 Fomitopsis pinicola
AAGTATGAAGTCATGAAGGCATGGTCAGGTGAAGAGACAGTATATGACGCAGAGACCAAGCCAACAAAGGTAGTGATTGGGAAAAGCAAAACCAAGTATGTCGGATTGACACAGCAAATGGACTATATGCACCGTCCAGCCAAATATGAAGATGTGTGTTTATATGACTGGATCAGGTGTGCAGAGAAGACAACCATGGGTCAGGCTAAGAAGCGGGCAGTGAAGAAAGCAAAGGAGGTCCAGGAGCATGTTGCCAGTCTTAACCAAGTCAAAAATGAAGAAAGAGAAGTTAAGGCAGAAGAGTATGATAGGCATAGTGTGAAATCAGAGAAAAGAGATATCAAACCACTGCCAAAGCGTAAACTCACAGGGGGTGGTCCTCTGCCAAAACATGAAAGTGAGAGTGATGATGAGTTGTTACTTACTAGAGATACTGCTAAAAAGGCAGATGAAGAGGAAAAAAGAGACATTGCTGACCACTTCTTCACAGATGCTGCCTTCCTGNGATGAAGAGGAAAAAAGAGACATTGCTGACCACTTCTTCACAGATGCTGCCTTCCTGCCTACTCATCCTCAGTATGAGACACATGTCGCATTCATGCAGCCAGAGCATGCTGCTTATGTCCCCAATTTTGTTGGAGGAACTCTGCCTAGGAGAGACAAGGGAAACAGAGAGGAGTACTGCCTCATCATGCTGATGCTATTCAAGTCATGGAGGTCTGGGGCTGACCTCAAGAGTGCAGATGAAACATGGGACAGTGCCCTTGCTGCTCATTCTTTCAGTTCCCGTCAGAATGATATCATGAATTTCTTCCATATCAGGTATGAGTGCAATGATTCCAGGGATGACTTTTCCAGCAAAAGGGAGCTTGAAGGAAGCAGTGGGCTAAAATTTGATGATGATGATGATGATGAGAATGACATTGACTCTGAGGAGTATGCAGACATTGTTCAGACCAGCCTGACTGGGGATGACGGTGCCATTGATTATGATCCAGATTGGGATGTACTAGGCCGGAAGGCATTGGGTAGGATTGCCCAGATGCAGTTGGCAGAAAATATTGCACGATCCAGTGGGTGGCTAGATGATAACAAGGGATTGAAGCCTGTGACAATTGATCGGTTTGACCCTGCTACAAGCAAGTCCTCCACAGGCTGGCGAGAATTGCTGGCTGATAAAAGGAAGGAGATTCTGAATCTGCGAGAGCAGCAGGCAGCTGCAAAGCCAGTGAATCAGACTCAAAATGCTCAGTCATTGAATAACAAGGATTATGTGGATGTTGTCAAGCCAGTGGACTATGACTACATGTCCATTAAATTCAAGGCTTCTGAACAAAAGATTCAGGACATCATTAACAATACTGCAAAGACTTTCATGCTCAATATGGAGCAGGAACGTGCATTCCGCATAGTAGCTAATCATGCCTCTGAACCACAAGGTGAAAAACTGAAGATGTATCTTGGTGGCATGGCAGGCACAGGCAAGTCCCAGGTCATCAAGGCCCTCATTCATTTCTTCAATACTCGCAATGAAGGATACAGATTCATATGCATGGCTCCCACTGGATCAGCTGCATCACTCATATCAGGCTCTACATATCACTCCATGCTTGGGTTTTCAAAGTATGGTGAGTCTAGTGATAATTCCCTACGGAATGTGCGAGACCGTCTGAATGATGTAGACTACATGTTTATTGATGAAATCTCTATGGTGGATTGCAACCACTTCTATGACATTTCTGCAAGGCTCTGCAGGATATTCAACAATGATGGTGAGCCATTTGGAGGTAAGAACATGATATTTGCAGGTGACTTTGCACAGCTGGAGCCCCCTGGTAGTGGATACTCCCTCTTCTCATCCAAGGTTACCAGCACCAGGCACACTGCTGGCAGTTGGCGGCAGCAAGAAGCATCCCTTGGCAAGGCCACCTGGCACCAAGTGACCACTGTAGTGATTCTTCGGCAGAACATGAGGCAGAAGTCACAGACACCAGAGGATGCCAAATTCAGGAAATTGCTTGAAAATCTCAGGTACAAAGCATGCACCATGGCAGATGTGAACTTCCTGAAGGGTCGCATAGCAGGACGCAGAAAAGGCAAGCCACATCTCTATGATCCCAATTTCCGTAATGTATCCATGATCCTGTCATACAACTCTCACAGAGACAGGATCAATGAGCTTGGGGTGGCCCGCTTTGCCAAAGACACAGGGCAGACTCTTCACACCTTTTACTCATCTGATCATTTTGCAAGCACTGATGACACAGGCAAGCGGGGCAAAGCAAAGAAAAACACAGAGGTGAAACGCAAAATGGACAAGATTCACCCCCATCTGCAGGAACAATTGTGGGCCTTGCCCCACAAAGACACCAACAACCACCCTGGAAAACTATCATTGTGTGTTGGCCTCCCAGTCATGATCAAAGCCAATGAGGCCACAGAATGTAATGTCACCAATGGTGCAGAGGCTGTGGTAGTAGGATGGGAGGCAAGCCCTCTTACAGAGGACAAGAAGATGCTGGAGGTGGTGTTTGTGAAACTGACTGCAGCACCCACCCCCATTCAGCTTGAGGGTCTCCCTGAGAATGTAGTCCCCATTGCTGCCCACAACATGAAGATCCCTTGCCTCATGCCCAATGACCGTACACTGACCATATACCGTAACCAGGTGTCACTGATCCCCAACTTTGCAATGACTGACTTTAATTCTCAGGGCAGGACAAGGCCGTACAATGTTGTAGACTTGCAGAACTGCAAAAACCATCAGTCAGTGTACACTTGTCTCTCTCGTGGATCTACTTACCAGGGCACCATCATAGTGCAGGGCTTTGACCACTCCAAATTCATGGGTGGGGTGACAGGATGGTTGCGTCAGGAGTTTAGGGAGCTAGAGCTGCTTGATGAGATCACTAGACTGAAGTATGAGGGAAACCTGTCTCCAAAAGTAGAGGGGGCAACAAGGGTAGCACTGATTCACTCCTACCGTACATTGAAAGGTGGGAAATATGTTCCAAAGACAATACATGGAGCTCTCAGATGGTCTGAAAAGGATCCCTTTGAGGTGGAGGACCCATACAAGGAGGCAGAATGGGAGCTTGTGAAACACACAAAGGGTAAAAATTCAGACCAGAAATTGACTGCAAATGCTGATGCTGATGCTAACACTGATCCATCTAATAATATCACACGAAGTGCCCTTTTGGAGGCAAAATATGTGCCAGCCAAAGGGTCTACACAACTGGCCATGCTCAGCACTGATGCAGGTGGTAGGACAAAGCGGAAATACACTGGTGATGTAAGAGACAATGAAAGATATGGGAAGCAGGCAAAGACTGGGAATTCAACATCTGTCAATCAACGGGGTGATGAGCCACTGTGTTTCACATGGAATGAAGCCACTTACAGCTGTGCCTTTGATACATTGTTTGGCATACTGCATCATGTGTACCAGTCTCAGAACATTCTCTGGTGCTCCAATATCCAGAGTCAGAATGCAATACTCACCCAATTTGCAACACTGCTCAGCAAAGTGCAAATCAAAGAGATAACTCTAGATAATGTGAGGGACCAAATGCATGAGATGCTCCATGCCATTGACCCTGGATCATTCCCTATTGTGGCTCCCCATGGCTCTGATATATATGCACTATGCAGACAGGTACTTGCCAGCACCAAATCAGTGATTCAGCAGGTGGAGAGATGTTCTTCATGCCATGTTGTACAACAAGACAAAGCATTGAACACCATGCTATGGGAGCTTGACTTGCAGCTCTGGAACAGCAGAATTGGCCGTGGTCGTGCCCCAGAGACAAGGACCATGGCACAGTGGCTCAAGGCTTGCCTGAAACACAAATTGACAGACAGATGTCGGTTCTGCAATGCAACCATGATCCGTGAGTACACGATCCCTGAGGGGCCCAACTTCATGGCCTTCAATGTATACCAGGCTGACAACACCAAGTTGGGCAAGAACATCACTGTGCCCACATCTCAAGGTCAAGTGGACTATCAACTTGTTGGTGTGATATATTATGGGAGCCATCACTTTACATGCAGGATTATCACACCTGATGGACACATATGGATGAATGATGGCACGACCATGGGTGGCAAGTGTGAATATGATGGGAAATTGAAAGTGAGTGAGATGGATAGGCTGAAGTCACTTGGTAGTAGGAATATGACAGTTGCAGTATACCTCAGAGGCTTGTAAACAAAACCGAAGGGATCGTACTGCCAGTCATGGCCCACTCCAAGACAAGTCAGCTATGATTACAAGGTCTCATCCCGTATAATCCCAGATCAGCCATGTTCTGGTTTGGGTTTCGGTCATAGTACAGTCTAATTGGTACAACTCGTAAGATCTCCTCATCTCATACCATATAATCCCAACAGAGTGCATATCTATACAGATTCATCCATGATGATCAACAATATCATCTACAACCTTTTACATATTCAATATTCACATAATACATGGGTCATCCCTGATCAGTGGAAGATAATCAGGCTCTACACCAGTATCACCCTATATGAAGTGCTTGCTCAGTCACTATATCAGTCAGTATGATCCCGGGTAATCATTTTTTTCCCTGATACCAGGATCAACACAGATTGGTTGGAAATCACTCTGTATAAGCCAGGATCATCCTATCTCAGTGCTCAGTGAGACAGATATGGTACACACTCATCTCTGTTATATATCAGTGATGTCTATGTTGGGTGATTGGTACCTGGCCAGGCTAATTGGAAAGTCTGAGCATGAATTAAATATGCACTAAGACCAGCTCAAGAGATAATCCATGCACTGTGGGCAATTAATCTATATCAGTGTTGGCTCAGTCAACTAAGTATGATTCCACATAATCTATGACAAACTCTGGCTCATGCATTCATCATATGTGAATTAGAGTAAATTACCCACTGATCCCTGTGTTAGCTCTGGGTATCATCGTCAGGGTCTCAACCACCAAGCACCAACATGAGATGAGCCAGACTGGCATGAGACTAGGAATGGCTGTGTCATGGATGCACATGACACATCCACTGACCACTACGACACTGATGTAGAGGACAGCATTGATGAAAGTAAGTTTATTCACCCCTTTCAAAATGTTTGATGTGTACTTACTGCACATACCATCAGCTGATAGTCGCAACATACCAAGGTGGTGCCAAAAGCATGGACACAATGCAGCAATAATGAAGACAAGGGTGGTGATTTGTGCACCACCAAGAGGGTCTGCCACAATGAGCTTTCAAACTCCTTGACTACAGGCACTGAGGGCTTTGAATGGGCATGTGTAAGTTCATGGTGCTATATGTTCCCTGCCCTATACTCATACTTGTCATTTCCTCAAGAAGTGCATCAAACATAAATGGGAATCAGAAGGGTAAGAAGGTCTCATCATTGTCCAAATAAACCTCAAGCCACCCTGTCTCTGCATCAGACAGGCAGACCAGGGCCTCTGCAAAGGCTCTGGTTGAGAGGTGATATTCTTTTCCAAGTGCTTCTTCAGTTGTTGTCTAATGCATACAACTTCTGCAAAGTGGTTGTGCATGGGACAGTAGTAGGGATCTTTCAGGCATGTAGAACAGTAGTAAGATCATAGTTAAGTATGTCCAGGTAGTACCACTTATGATAGTGGCATGCTATGATGGAATAAGATAATATGGGATGAACATCTGAGTTTGCATTGCAGACTGCTAATACTGCTAATTATGGTGTTCAGCTTGTCTAGGCTGAATAGTAAATTGTGCTGAATGCATGTGTGTGTATTGATCTGTGATGATTACCCTGTATGCAACTTAATCTGAGTGTTGAGCACAAGGATTATCTCTTCATTTGGATTAGTGGAGTGATCAGTATGAATGATCAGGGTTGAGTGCATATCTAATGTATGCCTGATGATAATCAAGCAGTGTAATCTGACTTACAGAAGACAATATCCTCTACTTAGACTGGCTAAGCACTAATCACCCAACATACAAATCTTCAATACATATCATCTAAGATGAGTGTGTATCATATTTGTCTAACAGAGCATGTATATGGGATCAATAACTTATACAGGGTGGCCACCCACTAATCAGCGTTGATCCTTGTATGAGGTTGATTGTGAATATCAGAGATCATACCAACTGATCTGATGACTGAGCCAGCACTTGTTTACATAGACCTAAATTACACTCTCATGATCAGGGAAGTTGATTCTTGTATCAAATGAGTATGATATCATGATGATAAACAGGGATGATTTTACAAACAAACTCAACATGGTTAATTTGACATGATACTGGCTGAGGGTATGCTCAACATGGTTAATCTGACATGATACTGGATTAGGGTTTATTCAACATTGCTGATCTGGCATTATACTGGGTGAGACTAAGCTGAATATGTAAAAGGTTGTAGATGATATTGTTGATCATCATGGATGATTCTGTATAGATACACACTCTGTTGGGATTATATGGTATGAGATGAGGAGTAGAATGCTCAACATGGTTAATCTGACATGATACTGGCTTTGGGTTTGGTCAACATGGCTGATCTGGGATTATACTGGATGAGACCTTGTAATCATAGCTGATATGAATCTGATACATGATTATCTCTGTTGAGCACACAACTTAACAGTGGTTGAAACACCAGACTATGAGTCACTAGGTCTGGATTAGCACTGGATGATCCACAGACCGGATGATCCTCATACAAAAGTAACAGTTTTAATCGTGATTTAAGTACACTAGTGAACTAATTCAAATCCACTTTAAGTGACAAAGATGATGATCTCATGGATTGTGATCTTGATCTCACGTAACGTGATATGGCTCTGCCGACCCCGCAGGTTGTCGCTGTCCCCTTCCACATCGGCATTGTCATCATTGAATCATCTCCGCAGTATGTGATACTTGACACGGTGTGCTCATACCCCAAGCTTACAATTTCATATACAGTAGTGCACAAAAAGTCTTGCACGGGAGTAGTGTGCACAGTCTTCATGCGACCACAATCCGGAAATCACAAAATTAATATATTTTATTAGCTAGAATATACAGAAAGGATTCGTTTGACACATCTATAACAAAAATAGGAGAATTTCACCTTTGGTACCAGTAGGATGAAGGGAGCGTAGATGTACCCCCATGGGAATTTTGTGATGGGCAGGTATGCAACAAGCATCTTTGAGATGTTTGAGCTCCTACCACCACACCACACATTCACTCATCACTAAATTTTTTTCTGAGCTCACCTCACCATGGCACCTTGCACACCCACCAAAAAGAGGGTAATCTGGCATGATATAAAGCAGGGTGATCATCCCATTGACATTGCACACAAACTCGGCCTTGACCCTTCCACTGTCCGCCGAAACTACAGAAAGATGGAGGAGGGCCCTAGGAGAGAATCAGGCAAGCCCAACTTTTATTATCAGGCCCCTCGGTCAGGTTGTCCACAGAAACTGGGTGATCGTGCAGAGCGTCGAGGAGCTCATGCCATCACTGGCGGCCGCATTCGTGATGCTACCCATCTTCAAAGGACTTTTTCAATCATGTCTCCCCTTTGACCACCTGTCGTATGCTGTGCTGCCTTGGGCTGCATGGCCACATTCACCAAGAAAAGCCCTTGCTGTTGAAGATTCACATTATGAAGAGAAAGATGTGGGCAAAGGAGCAAAGTGGCTGGTCTGAAGAAGACTGGAAACATGTCGTCTTCACAGATGAGTCAAAGTTCAATCTCTTTGGCTCTGATGGGAGAATGTACTGCCGACAGAGGCCTGGAGAGGAGTTTCTGGAGAGAAATGTGCAGAAGAAGGTCTGAAGGTCAAACATGGAGGAGCAGGTCTGATGGTGTGGGGCTGCCTTACACAACATGGCACAGGTTAGCTTCATTGTGTCAATGGACAATCCTCACAGAATCATTCCTACCAACCCTTGATGATCATAATCTCAGGGTTTCTGACATCATATTCCAGCAAGACTATGACCCAAAGCACACATCACATCTTGCTCATCATGCAGTCAAAGTCCTCCCATGGGCACCATCTTCCCCTGACACGAACATCATAGAGCATGCTTGGGACCTTGTAGACTGATGTCTATGTGCCCGGAGCACATTGCCAAGCAATCTGGAGGAGTTATGGGTTGCATTGAAGGAAGAGTGGGAGAAAGTAGACCTTGAAAGTGTTCAGAATTTGTACTCATCCATGCCTCGTAGAGTAAATGCTCTGCAGTGTGCAAAGGGTAGTTACACTAAGTACTGATACACCTGTATATTTTTGACCTTTATTGAAGCCCAAACTGTGATGCTATATCTTGCAGATGTTGTCCTCCTGGCCATATAAGTGACCCATCACAAAATTCCCACAGGGGTACATCTACCCTCCCCTCATCCTACTGGTACCAAAGGCAAAATCCTCCTATTTTTTGTCATAGATGTGTCAAACAAATCCTTTCCATATATTCTAGCTAATAAAATATCTTTATTTTGTGATTTCCGGAATGTGATCACACAAAGACCGTGCGCGCTACTCCTGTGCAAGACTTTTGCGCACCACTGTAGTACCTCATGAAGCCGGACCAAAAATGTGTTTGTGTGAGGGATCCGCTTAGGTGCCTGTACACCACATGGGCACTTGCAGTTGTATCGGTCCTCTTCCACCTTCATTGTTGTTCTGTAACTCGCTACCTTCCATATGCATGTGTAGTCTCTGCTTGTTCATTCATCTAGATGTTGAGCTCGAATTTATTGCGCATTTTTGCGGAATTATTCAGAGCTCCATTGCCCTGTCCAAGTCCTAGACTATCTTCTGGTGTGTTCTCCTTTTCTACAACGGACTCTCATACGATACACAGCCTACTGTATTTTTCCCGCCATTTTTCCCATTATTCTTCGCCCAGATTAATGTTTGCACTTTGGGGGAANTTATTCTTCGCCCAGATTAATGTTTGCACTTTGGGGGAATTGAACCCCCCACCTTCTGCACTTCACTCTTTCTTTTGTTGATCTTCGCTTTTGTGGCTGTGCTACTATACAGTGGCTTTGTATTACGTAACACCACACCTTAGACAGCCTCCCTCGTCGAGCTCGAAGTCCCCAGACTTCATAGAGCTCGACTTAGGTGTGTATCTTTGTTCTGCCAATTTAACCAGACTTCATAGAGCTCGACTTAGGCCTTTGTGACCGCTCTGAGGCATGCTGCAGCCAAGTGGAGTTGTTCATCAAGCATGTCTTGGGGGTGGGCACAGATCACCGTGGCCTATATGGCGAGGCAGCTGCCTATTATGGTACTGTTGAGCAACAAGGCCGGATGACACTACATCTTCACCTCATGCTCTGGATAGTAAACTCCCTATACCCACAGGAAATCAGAGATAGGATCATGGACCCAACATCAGATTTCCAGCAGAAAATGGTGGAGTATCTTGAGGGGGTACATCAAGCAGAGTTCATGGACTCCACAATGACAGAGGTCCAGAAGCACATCCAAAAGCAACAAGAATCTGACCATTATCAAGACCCTACCCTCACATTGCCTGATCCACCCCCCAGTATACACAAGCATGACTGCAAGGACAGCAGCACTTGTGAGATATGTTGTGCAAATCAAAGTTGGTGGGCCAAATTCAAGGAGACTGTCAATGACATTGTATACAAGTCTCACCGTCATCAGTGTTCAACAGCTCCAGATGGATGCAAGGTTGACAAAAAAACTGGGAAATTACTCAAAGTTTGCAAGCGCAGGTTCCCCCATCCAGTGAGACCATGCACTGTGATGTATCCTGACAGTGGAGCACTACTCATGAAGCAGGGGGAGGCAAGGCTAAATAGCTACAGCCCTACACTGACATACCTTCTGCACTGCAATAGTGATGTGACAAGCCTCCTCTCTGGAACTGCCATCAAAGCAATCACTGCATATGTGACAGACTATATTACCAAGACCCCTTTGAAGACTCATGCCATGTTTACAGCTGTGAAAACAGTCTTTAGCAGGAACAGTGACTTGTTCAGTGGTGAGAGTGGAGACCGCAAGATCCGTGCACGGAAATTGATCACAAAAATAGTCAATGCTTTATCAGCACAGCTGTGAAAACAGTCTTTAGCAGGAACAGTGACTTGTTCAGTGGTGAGAGTGGAGACCGCAAGATCCGTGCACGGAAATTGATCACAAAAATAGTCAATGCTTTATCAGCAAGTGCAGAAACAGGGGCACCCATGGCATGCATGTATCTCCTTGGGAATCCTGATCATTACACCAGTCACAAGTTCAGACCTTTCTACTGGCGCAATTACAAGTATGAAGTCATGAAGGCATGGTGAAGCGAACAGACAGTAAAATGCAGAGACCAAGCCAACAAAGGTGGTCATTGGGAAAAGCAAAACAAAGTATGTAGGAATCACACAGCAAATGGACTACGTGCACCATCCAGCCAAATATGAAGATGTGTGTTTATATGATTGGATCAGGTGTGCAGAGAAGACAACCATGGGTCACGCTAAGAAGCGCGCAGTGAAGAAAGCAAAGGAGGTCCAAGAGCATATTGCCAGTCTTAACCAAGTAAAAAATGAAGAAAGAGAAGTTAAGGCAGCGGAGTACGATAGGCACAGTGTGAAATCTGAGAAACGGGATATCAAACCACTGCCAACGCGCAAGCTTATAGGTGGTGGTCTTCTTCCTCCCAAATGTGAAACTGAGAGTGAAGATGAGCTGTTACTTACTAAAGACACTGCTCAAAAGGCAGATGAAGAGGAAAAAAGAGATATTGCTGACCACTTCTTCACAGATGCTGCCTTCCTGCCTACTCATCCTCAGTATGAGACACATGTGGCATTCATGCAGCCAGAGCATGCTACTCATGTGCCAAATTTTGTTGGAGGCAGTCTTCCTAGGAGAGACAAGGGAAACAGAGAGGAGTACTGCCTCATCATGCTGATGCTATTCAAGCCATGGAGATCTGGGGCTGACCTCAAGAGTGCAGATGAAACATGGGACAGTGCCTTTGCTGCTCATTCTTTCAGTTCCCGTCAGAATGAGATCATGACAGTTCCCGTCAGAATGAGATCATGAATTTCTTCCATATCAGGTATGAGTGCAATGATTCCAGGGATGACTTTTCCAGCAAAAGGGAGCTTGAAGGAAGCAGTGGNTGAGTGCAATGATTCCAGGGATGACTTTTCCAGCAAAAGGGAGCTTGAAGGAAGCAGTGGGCTAAAATTTGATGATGATGATGATGGTGAGAATGACATTGACTCTGAGAACTATGCAGACATTGTTCAGACCAGCCTGACTGGGGATGACGGTGCCATTGATTATGATCCAGATTGGGATGTACTAGGCCGGAAGAAGGCCGGAAGGCTTTGGGTAGGATTGCCCAGATGCAGTTGGCAGAAAATATTGCACGATCCAGTGGTTGGCTAGATGATAACAAGGGGTTGAAGCCTGTGACAATTGATCGGTTTGACCCTGCTACCAGCAAGTCATCCACAGGCTGGCGAGAATTGCTGGCTGATAAAAGAAAGGAGATTCTGAATCTGCGAGAGCAGCAGGCAGCTGCAAAGCCAGCACACCAGAATCAAAATTCTCAGTCATTGAATAACAAGGATTATGTGGATGCTGTCAAGCCAGTGGACTATGACTACATGTCCATTAAATTCAAGGCTTCTGAACAAAAGATTCAGGACATCATTGACAATACTGCAAAGACCTTCATGCTCAATACGGAGCAGGAACGTGCATTCCGCATAGTAGCTAATCATGCCTCTGAACCACAAGGTGAAAAACTAAAGATGTATCTTGGTGGCATGGCAGGCACAGGCAAGTCCCAGGTCATCAAGGCCCTCATTCATTTCTTCAATACTCGCAATGAAGGATACAGATTCATATGCATGGCTCCCACTGGATCAGCTGCATCACTCATATCTGGGTCTACATATCACTCCATGCTTGGGTTTTCAAAGTATGGTGAGTCTAGTGATAATTCACTACACAATGTGTGAGACCGTCTGAACAATGTAGACTACATGTTCATTGATGAAATCTCCATGGTGGACTGCAACCACTTCTATGACATTTCTGCAAGGCTCTGTCGGATATTCAACAATGATGGTGAGCCATTTGGAGGTAAGAACATGATTTTGCACAGCTGGAGCCCCCAGGTAGTGGATACTCAGTTGGAGGCAGCAAGAAGCATCCCTTGGCTTCCGGTGGACCGTGGTCCACTGGTGACATCACTAAGAAGCCGTCTTGTACTCCGTCTTCAGTCAGACACCAGAGGATGCCAAATTTAGGAAATTGCTTGAAAATCTGAGGTACAAAGCATGCACCATGGCAGATGTGAACTTCCTGAAGGGTCGCATAGCAGGACGTGGAAAAGGCAAGCCACATCTCTATGATCCCAATTTCCGTAATGTATCCATGATCCTGTCATACAACTCTCACAGAGACAGGATCAATGAGCTTGGGGTGGCCCGCTTTGCCAAAGACACAGGGCAGACTCTTCACACCTTTCACTCATCTGATCATTTTGCAAGCACTGATGACACAGGCAAGTGGGGCAAAGCAAAGAAAAACACAGAGGTGAAACGCAAAATGGACAAGATTCACCCCCATCTGCAGGAACAACTGTGGGCCTTGCCCCACAAAGACACCAACAACCACCCTGGAAAACTATCATTGTGTGTTGGCCTCCCAGTCATGATCAAAGCCAATGAGGCCACAGAATGTAATGTCACCAATGGTGCAGAGGCTGTGGTAGTAGGATGGGAGGCAAGCCCTCTTACAGAGGACAAGAAGATGCTGGAGGTGGTGTTTGTGAAACTGACTGCAGCACCCACCCCCATTCAGCTCGAGGGTCTCCCTGAGAATGTAGTCCCCATTGCTGCCCACAACATGAAGATCCCTTGCCTCATGCCCAATGACCGTACACTGACCATATACCGTAACCAGGTGTCACTGATCCCCAACTTTGCAATGACTGACTTTAATTCTCAGGGCAGGACAAGGCCATACAATGTTGTAGACTTGCAGAACTGCAAAAACCATCAGTCAGTGTACACTTGTCTCTCTCGTGGATCTACCTATTTACCAGGGCACCATCATAGTGCAGGGCTTTGACCACTCCAAATTCATGGGTGGGGTGACAGGATGGTTGTGTCAGGAGTTTAGGGAGCTAGAGCTGCTTGATGAGATCACTAGACTCAAGTATGAGGGAAACCTGTCTCCAAAAGTAGAGGGGGCAACAAGGGTAGCTCTGATTCACTCCTACCGTACATTGAGAGGCGGGAAATATGCTCCAAAGACAATACATGGAGCTCTCAAATGGTCTGAAAAGGATCCCTTTGAGGCCATACAAGGAGGCAGAATGGGAGCTTGTGAAACACACAAAGGGTAAAAATTCAGACCAGAAATTGAATGCAAATGGTGAAGCTGATGCTAACACTGATCCATCTAATAATCTCACTAGAGGTGCCCTTTTGGAGGCAAAATATGTGCCAGCCAAAGGGTCTACTCAACTGGCCATGCTCAGCACTGATGCAGGTGGTAGGACAAAGCGGAAGCACACTGGTGATGTAGGGGACAGCAATGAAAGATATGTGAAGCAGGCAAAGACTGGGAATTCAATATCTGTCAATCAACGGGGTGGGTGATGAACCATTGTGTTTCACATGGAATGAAGCCACTTACAGCTCATGTGTACCAGATTCAGAACATCCTCTGGTGCTCCAATATCCAGAGTCAGAATACAATACTCACCCAATTTGCAAATCAAAGAGATAACTCTAGATAATGTGAGGGACCAAATGCATGAGATGCTCCATGCCATTGACCCTGGATCATTCCCTATTGTAGCTCCTCATGGCTCTGATATATATGCACTATGCAGACAGGTACTTGCCAGCACCAAATCAGTGATTCAGCAGGTGGACAGATGTTCTTCATGCCATGTTGTACAACAAGACAAAGCATTGAACACCATGCTATGGGAGCTTGACTTGCAGCTCTGGAACAGCAGAATTGGCCGTGGTCGTGCCCCAGAGACAAGGACCATGGCACAGTGGCTCAAGGCTTGCCTAAAACACAAATTGACAGACAGATGTTGGTTCTGCAATGCAACCATGATCCGTGAGTACACAATCCCTGAGGGGCCCAACTTCATGGCCTTCAATGTATACCAGGCTGACAACACCAAGTTGGGCAAGAACATCACTGTGCCCACATCTCAAGGTCAAGTGGACTATCAACTTGTTGGTGTGATATATTATGGGGGCCATCACTTTACATGCAGGATTATCACACCTGATGGGCACATATGGATGAATGATGGCAGAACCATGGGTGGCAAGTGTGAATATGATGGGAAATTGAAAGTGAGTGAGATGGATAGGCTGAAGTCACTTGGTAGTAGGAACATGACAGTTGCAGTATACCTCAGAGTCTTTTTAAACAAAACCCGAAGGGATCGTACTGCCAGTCATGGCCCACTCCAAGACAAGTCTTCTTCTTCTTCTTTTCCAACTGTGTGCGAAGTTTGCCATTCTCGCGCTTCATGAGGGTGCAGTGAGCATTGGAGACCTCGAGGTCAGCTCTTGTTGACTCCAGTGCTTTGGACAAAATCATATTCATATTCTGTGCCCAGAGGCCGGCGGGGTTTGACAAGTGAGTCGTAATGGGACAACTTAGGTTGTCCGTTGGCAGAGGTACAGCTCGCCTCGTATTATTGGAGATGGACTCCCGGAATGATGATGTAGAGACAGATGTCGATCTGGTTTGTACTAGCCTCGAGCAAGAGGGATTTTGAGCCCCTGCACGAAGCCGAGGAGGCGATTGTGAGCGACTCAGTGTCTGGGCGGTCTGATAGGATGGTGAGCGCCTTCGTGAGAAGCATGGGTGGCCCTGAAAGTGTTCCAGAGACAATGAATGGGAGTACAGAAAAATATGGGGATGATGATGAGCATCAGGGACGGAGATCCATTGGAGTACATGTGATATCAGACTTGGAGAGTGTGAACGTGGGCAGTGAGACCCCCAAGAGAGTGAGCACGGATGATAAGACTCTTGGGAGGGTGAGTGCATGTGACGAGACTCCCGGGAGAGTGAGTGTGGGTGGTCAGGTGGTTAACTGAAGTCTTGTTCAATTGAATGTGAGCGGCCTTGGTGATGTGGCGAGGAAGGACAAATGCATGGATCACCAGCCTGAGGGCCCAAGTTGAAGGGAAACAATGGCATGCAGTTGTCGTCGTCATCTTTGTCATGGGCTTCGGACATTGATGCTGAGATAGGGGATGATGGGACCTCCTGAGGGTAGGTTGGCGGTATGTGGGTGATGGTGGAGGATGCCATGCTTGGCCCAAAATCTTCGCCTGTGTGTGAACTTGCCTGGGTTGGAAGGGTCCAAGCCAGCTGCTGCAAAGCCACTCTGGATAAGGTGAGGTGTAATCACTTTACATGCTTCCATGTAGATGGGGACCACATTGAAGTGATCCACCTTTGTGCCTTCATCGATAATACACTTCTGACATTGCCTCTGCCAAGACTTCTGTACCAATGAGAAGACTGCCACATCTAGCAGTTGTAGCTTGTGCATCATCTTCGAAGGTAGCCCAACAATGATGATACAATGATTGAATGCAGTGTCCCGGCTCTTGTCAGTGTCATGAGACACATGTCCGTCAATAGGCTTTTCTTCGTTGACATGCGCGGCTGAGGCTTGAGGTACGAAGACATGCTCAAACCAAAGTGCTGTGAGCTCGTTGCTGGTCCATCCATTAGGAGAGCTGGCTAGACTGAGATTGGGCTATCAGTAAGAAGGAACACTATGTTTTGCATATAGAGAAAGCAAACCTTCCGAGACCCTCAACTTAACGGAGGTCTGGCTTGGTGCCATTGACAAGGATCACCCCAGGAGGCATCACTCTCCCAGCAGCTGATACACATTCTATAATTGTGACTAGCTCAAGATTATTGCTAGCCAGATGGTAACAATCCTTCTGTAACTGCTTGAAGTAGTACACAGCGCCATCATCCACCACCTAGCTTCTCATTGGCATTCCAGTCATGCTCAGGGGGTATAGGACCATACTCTTCCTTGATTTGTTTCCGTATGTTGGCAAGGGACTGCACTGCTGTCCGATTGAAGTTCTGTGCATGTTTGGGATCCAGCCCTGATGGCTTTGTAGTAACCAACTTGTCACTGTTCCGGTTCTTGAACTAAAAGCACCACTCCTTTCCAGGGGCCAGCCTGCAAGGTCAGAAACGTGGGCGCAAAGGGCTCAGCACCTGAGAGGATGGGCTGACAATGCTTGGTGACCAATCCAATCAGCCAGCACCTTCTCTTGCTGTGGGGTTAGGAGCTGTTGCCGGGCATGGGCTTCCCTGCATGAAACATGCATATTATTGGCACAGTCCAATAGCATGGTTTGAGGTACCTAGTTCCGTAGAAAATGAGTGATAAAACTGTGTACTGACTGCCAGGTGACATACTTGTTCCACCTTTGCAGCCTACACTATTGACTTGTACGCTCCACTCCTCAGCCTCTCATGGGCAGCCTTTATGCATTGCTTGAAGGTGGAGTCCTGCAACACATGAGCAGTGCAAGAAATGTGCTTGCTCATGCGTGCCATGGTAGAGTCTATGGGGAAGCACGTGTTGGTTGTGTCATTTGGAACCCCACTGTGCTGACTTTGGCAAAGTGTGACAGAGGCCCAAATCCTCACTTGTCTTGGAGTGGGCCATGACTGGCAATACAATCCCTGAGGTGTTTATTAGTATGTCCCAGTTCCTAACACTATCAATATGGTACCCATCTCTTATAGTATTGTGCGGTGATGGTCAGTCAAAATTGACATGTGGTAGAACAAGGTTGATGTTGCAGTATACCCTTGCAGTTGCAGTGCAGTGTACAGCATCAGACCAATAAATGTGTTCTAGGATAGTGTACATCTGTATAACACAGTCCTCAGTAGTGAATTTAGGTTCATATACTCAGCCCTACAAGGTATTCTGACATTACACCTAACAAATAACACTGACTTGTAGCTCCAGCATGAATGTTGATGTCATGTGCCACACCTACAGAAATATGGACCTTTGGACTTGTGTATTCCAGTATGTTGGAGTATTGCATGCTTTTCCACACTATCATGATTTTCTAGATCTATTCTTGTGTACACTTCATTGTTTTGTATTTCCTCTTGTTGTTGTTTCCACACTGGATTCACATTTAGCTCGAAAATACTTATTTTATTGTCTTTGTACTCAGTCTCTAAAATGCTCAGTATCTGGTCAGTGAAGTGACTTCATAGTGAACAAACTGGGCTTGTAATGGATCAAATATCGTGTTTACCCTCTCTTGCATGCACTATTGTCCTTCTGTGTACCCTCTATTCCAAGCCCTGGACTCCTGATCTTTCAAGTGGATTCTGATTTCTTGGAGATCCCTCTTATCTACTGTTGGATTTTCCTGCATATCCCACTGTGGCTCTATCCTAGTCTTCCATGATCAAGGAGCCTATACATCACTAGGTGCATTGCCAATCGCTTGTCCAAGTTATCACCTTCAGTCTACATGTCCACACATTTGAGACCTCCACATTTCCAGACTTTCCTATTCCAGACTTCCCTTGCTCACTCCAAAGTCCCTCCAGCACATGTTTCTCACAGTTTCTAAGTTTATCACTTCTTCGATTGTTTTGATTTAGTCACTGACAAACACAGGAGTTGTTTCACAGAAGCTCCAGTAACTCTGTCTGTGAATAACACACACCAAAGTCAAACTTACAGTACTACCACTGCATTGTCAGATTTCAATGAGAGCAGCTAAACCATCATAATGGAATCATTCAGCACTCAAACTCTCTTCCACTTGACTCCAATAAGATTGCATTTCACATTGTTACCCGCATTTTGTTTCTGTCTTCATTCTGAGATATCCATGTCAAAATGAGTGCAGAGACTAAATGTGCTTAGCAATCTCCACCTTCCAATCGAATGTGCTGTGATTTCCACATTCATATATTTATTGTAGCTGGCTCATTCTATGCAGAGAGCAGACTAAGCGGCTACTGTTGAGTGTCTCAACCACACTATCATCCAGCATTTCCTGCACCACCTTAAGTGAGAATCACTGTGTATTATGATATTCTGACCCATATAATAGATGGTATATGATGGCAGCACATTCCTCCAATTTTCCGAATGTTATGCAATTTTTGTGGCCATTCTAGAGGTAGATGTAGGCAGTGTGGCTGCCAAGGTGGCTGAATATGATGGAATTACTGTGTTTGGACATGTCAACGCGTTTGCGTACAACTCCGCCCGCGCTTAATGGGCGCTAATAAGCGATGTAATGCACAACACTATCATGGTCAGATAAAAATGCAATAAAATTAGAGAAAGTTCTCTTCAGCTCATAGAACATGGCTTCTGATATACAAGAACTCAAAATTTTCTCAACCTCAAGGATAACATTGTTCTATGCCAATTCAGTAAGGTTGAAGCCCTTGCCTCTGTGTTCACACACAAAGCTTGTTCAATCATGAAAGTGCCATAGTTATGAGTGCCAGCCCTTCATATCCAATGCCTGTAAGCTCATTAATATTGCTCTCATATGGTACCATACACCCCTGCAAGATGTATCATAACAGAAAGGAACACATCTGCTAGTAGTAGGTATTCTTGCCTGTTAAGATATCTTCATTCTATTAAAAAAAGATAGATGTTGTCAAATATTCAAAGATAATCACATCAGTATGCCAACATTATCAGGTGTGATTAGGCACAGTCAATCATTGACAGAGATGGCATATGTTCCTTCCAAATATTGTAACTCTTTCCCAGGAAATAAAGAAAATTTGGAGACTTTGTACAGTTTATAGTTGAGCTATATCATATTGACACATCTGTAGAAGCCACAGTTGCCTATGATAAGCAGCACAACCAAACCCACTCATCACTATAGTTGGTATGGATAAGTCATTGTAAATCTGTGTATGAAGTGTGTATCATTCCCACAACAAACCCCACAGTTGACATCAAACAAATGACAATGCCACTATATTCTCAGGGAAACAAGAGCAACTTGGGTGAACCCATGTCAAGTCATATGCATTCCTCAATTTCCAAATGCCACTGCATCATTGGTATGTTCCACTTTTTGAGTACATAGACAAACTTGCAGTACAATCCAGAAAGTCCCTGCACCAGTGTGTACATCATCTGTATTACATATGAAGATGAAGTGGACTGGTGATGGTGTAATACTTCCAGATACAGTGATCATCATATTCCTATCAAATTGTCATAACTGCTCATGAATTCCTGATGATCTTCCTTGGTAAGAAATTTAGATTATGAGTAGTGTGGGCAGAATGGTACTATAATGTCTGATAACATTTACACATAGGCACATCAATGTGGCAGACACTATGGTGCATGAGTATGCCTAGTATATCACTGGTAAGAGTGGTAGTATGTCAACTGAGGCTTTTAAGTGGACATATAAATACTACGAAATAAACAATGGTAGATATGCATCAGTCATATTCACATGAAAGTGCTCATAATTTTAGTCTCTCTACTCAGTGTAAAACAAAGCATACAATCAGAAATATTCAGCCATCTTCACTCCATAAAAATAACACTAGGATGGCATACCATTAATCATGCAGAGATAACTCTGCATCATTTCTTCCAAAATGATGCCAACCAATAGACCTGATGTGAGCATGTTGAGAGGCTGAATGTCAGGCAAAGGATGCAAGGATGGAGAGAGCACTGGCATATTCATAGAGCAGAGTCACATGCTGACAATAGGTACTGATCATAATGTGGTATATCCACCATAGAGCTACAAATTGTATCCCTAAACCTAGGAACCATGGCTATGCCCAACTGAAGAAGGTGTTGGCTTGAAAGCGACTTCAAAGCACAGTGAGAATGATAAGAAAGTGTTTCATGGTCTAATATTGTTTTATATTGTCTCAATAGATTGACATAATTTATTGGCTGTTTCTGCGAATTTTTCGAGCTCAGAATAAAGGCATTCAGCTGCAGATTGAATATCTTCGACATTTTGAGAGCATTTTTACCTCTTTTGGCCTCATCGTTGCACAGCGCAGTCAATGACCGCTGGATCGGACAAAACCCACGTCATCGCTCGACGGTCTTCACTGCGAGCATGTGACCTTAGGCTGAAAAGAGCGAGAAATCACAATATATATTCTCAAACACTCCTGTGTGGAAAAATTGATGGCTGTTTTGCAGTCTGGCTATGATGTTCTAGATGCTAGAAACTTGAGGTCATAGTCTTTGCACGTTGAGTCATCAGTCAGTAATAGTTACCCTTTTTGGCAACTCACCTTCCCTTTTGGGAAGAAATAGCTATAAATGTTGGAAAGTATAAGGGGGCATTCATAGTAAATGATATGACATTGAGTTTGGATCTAATACCCCCCAGCTAAATGGAAAAACTGTGACTTTGCTATAGAATAGCACATTCTTGACAAAGATTGGATATTCCCTTGCATATCTGTTGCTTTTAGGGTGCAAGTGTGGTACATACACACTCTGCAGATCATGTAGATTCTATTTCCACTCAAATCAGCTACTTTGAGTTTTCATAGGCACTTGTTGATTTTTTTATTTTGCATTTTCTGGCTTAACTAGCCAGTTAACACCCAACAAAATCACACTATATTCTCTGTAACAAGGGCTATCAGATGCATATACTATGTTGGGGGTGTTTACTTACTGGTTCTTACCATAGGATACACTGTAGTCAGTAACTTAGGCATGAGCGCCCATGCAGCCACAGCGCACCTGCACAATGTCACCAGTTGCCATATTGGGCGCCCTGCTAAGCCGTTTCATGGACCCTCACCCCACTACTTGAGTGCTTAACCACTGCATTTGTTTGGCAGTGTTGATGCAAGTCGCATCATCTGGGAGTTTGAAATTTGCAACTCTGCTGAAGTGCCAATACAAACTGTCACTTATGTCCCCTTTGCTGAGTGGCAAACAGTCACGTGAAGCGTGGGAACAACCTACCAGATCAGGCTCCATGCTAAGGTGTTTCATTCCTGCCCATCATAAGAACGATACCTTCGTACCTCAGGGATCATAATAATGCACCTCTTCTTCACCCTCGCCTGTCCAGTTAACCTCCTTCCTCTGGTTTGCAGTCACCATTCTCCTGGTCGCTGTCACTGTTGCCCTACTTTGTTGGTGGCCAATCCATCAACGGAGGCTAGGCATCTCAATTGAGCAGTAAGTATTCGTTAGTCCTGCTCCCTGATCATTCTTTATGTCTACTCACTGTTTGACCACTCAACAAGGTACCCCAGACAAAGAGAACGAGGTCCCCAGCTCACCAGGGCCTTTGATTGGCTGGGAAAATGTTGCTCAAGGAGGTATGTCCAGCAGTCATGTTACCATGACTATGCTCATGCCAACATGACTACAGCCAAGCAAATCAAGGCTGCTGTTGCACTTGACAAGGAGGAGGGCCAGAATTGTTGGTACCATTTTTAGTGTTACCATAGACATATTAGCTGATGTTTTCTTCCTATTTGCAGCTACTGAAGACTACCCTCCCAGTCTTGCAAAAGTGTTCACTGACCAGATTGACCACTACCCTCACCTTAAGGGGATGGTAGTTGTATCAAACTTCACCCTCAAGGAGTGGGTGGAGTTACAGCAGTGGTATGAGACTACAAATGATCTCAACAAACTGCAGCAAGTATTTTCATGTCTTGCAGTTGTCATTGAGTAGCTAATGATTTCGTGCCAGATTTGAATATGACACAGAGACACTAGAACTGACTACGATGGCATGCACAGAATCTCACAAGTGAGCAGTCAGCTTCACAAGGGAGCATTGTGAACATGTTGCCAAGCTAGGCAGCCAGACTTTCTAAAGACACATAACCTAGACATCAGATTGAAAGTGTTCAAAGCTATGTTGCTGTATGGGCCGAGTGGTGATGACAAGAACGGCCCTGACTACATAGCTGGGTTCTGTGTAGGTCACCAAGAGATCATAACTTCCATCATCAAGGTAGCAAAGTCTCAAGGCCTGTACACCACCCCTGGTTCAAAGTTGATGAAGGGCAAAGACAATGTATTGAACAAGGTGGGTAGTCTAGTTGTCACTTGTGATGCTACCAAAACCAGTACCTCAGTGCCTGGAGATGCTGAGGGGGGGTATGCAGGGGAGGAGTTAGTTAAAATCAACATTGTCAACCTCGAGGAGATTCTCTCAGTGGGGCTACACTGGCCCTAAGCATGCCTTCAGATTGGAAGAACTTCGTGTGGATGAAGAAGCTTTCGAAAAGATTGTTGCAAAATTCAGCCATCCTCTCAATGCTTTCCTCAAGGGGCTGGCCCCCTTGTTGCCCCTACCCATGTCATCAGTGCAGAAGACACAATATTCTTTGGTGCCCTCAGGGGCTTCCTGTTACACTTCCCAATTGACAACACCAAGGCAATTGCACTGCTTGGAGAGGCAGTCGAAAAGTGTCATTCAATGAGATGGTGGCTGAAGACCCCAAGTGCCATCATGAGTATCTCATCTTCGTGTATCATTCAATATGACATTGATATTTTTGTAGTCCCTTCACAATATTTACAAGGAGGATGTCACAGACAAAGGCAAAATTCCTTGAGATGCTGTGGCATGACTATCGCAAAAGCCTGAGTGTCATGCTGCCGAATGCAAACTTGGTCACATGGCAAACTGGTTCCTTGATACCGTCCCTGCTCAGTACAAGTTTGCACCACCAGCCTCAGGTGAGATCAACTACAACATGGAATATTTGCATACACAGACCCTTGAGAGTGTCTTTGTCAGTTAAAGTGGATTTAAATTAGTTCACTAGTGTACTTAAATCACGATTAAAACCATTACTTTTGTATGAGGATCATCCAGTCTGTGGATCATCCAGTGCTAATCCAGATCTAGTGACTCATAGTCTGGTGTTTCAACCACTGTTCAGTCATGTGCTCAACAGGGATGATCATGCATCATATTCATATCAACTATGATTACATGGTCTCATCCAGTATAATCACAGATCAGCCATGTTGACCAAACCCAAAGCCAGTATCATGTCAGATTAGCCATGTTGAGCATTCTACTCCTCATCTCATACCATATAATCACAAGAGAGTGTGTATCTATACAGAATAATCCTTGATGATCAACAATATCATCTACAACCTTTTACATATTCAATATTCACATAGTATGGATCATCCCTGATCAGTGGAGGATAATCAGGCTCTACACCAGTATCACCCTATATGAAGTCCTTGCTCAGTCACTATATCAGTTAGTATGATCTCTAGTCATCATTTTTGCCCTGATACCAGGATCAACACAGATTAGTTGGAAATCACTCTGTATAAGCCAGGATCATCCTATCTCAGTGCTCAGTCAGACAGATATGGTACACACTCATCTCTATTAATATATATCAGTGATGTCTATGTTGGGTGATTGGTACCTGGCCAGGCTAATTGGAAAGTCTGAGCATCAATTAAATATGCACTAAGACCTACGATCCCTGAGGTACGAAGGTATCGTTCTTATGATGGGCAGGAATGAAATGCCTTAGGGTGGAGCCTAATGTGGTAGGTTGTTCCCACACTTCACGTGACTTTTTTGTGCTCAGCAAAGGGGAGATAAGTAACTGTTTGTATTGGTACTCCAGCGGAGTTGCAAAATTCAAACTCCCAGATGACGCGACTTGCATCAACAGTGCCAGTGGTTAAGCGCTCAAGTAATGGAGTGAGGGTCCATGAAACGGCTTAGCATGGAGCCCAATATGGCAACTGGTGACATTGTGCAGGCGCTCTGTGGCTGCTTGGGCCTCATTGACTGACTACAGTGTGTGCTATGGTAAGAACCAGTAAGTAAACACCCCTAACATAGTATATGGATCTGATAGCCCCTGTTACAGAGAGTATAGAGTGGTTTTATTGAGCATTCAAACTGGCTAGTGAAGCCAGAAAATGCAAAACAAAAAAATCAACAAGTGCCTATGGAAATTCAAGGTGGCTGATTTTAGTAGAAATGGAATCTACATGATCTGCAGTGTCTGTATATACCACACTTGCACCCAGGGAGCAACGGATGAGGCAGGGAATAGCTTCTCTCTGTCTAGACCAGATGGCCTTGAGCAGAGTCACTATTCTGCCATGTATGTGTAGTATATGTGACTCAAGTTTTGCATCATATGATTTAATATGGTGATGTTCTCATATCTGAATATTGTCATCATTTATGCTCACTTTCTATACTCATGATCACCACAGTGTGATATTACCCCGAAAGGGAAGTGATAAGTTACCAAAAATGGCAAATCCTCTCTGCTGAAGCTCAATCATGTGAGAAATATACTCTCAAGTTTTCAGCATCTAGAACATCATAGTAAGACCTCAAAATAGCCATCAATTTTTCCAGACAGCAGTCTTTGAGCTCACATATTGCTATTTTTCACCCTTTTTCCAGTCAATGGGCACATGCTTGCAGCAAACATGTTGAGCACAAAAACAGCCAAAATGCGCTCAAAAAGCGTAATATATTCACTGTGAAGCAAGATCCACTTATTTTGGGATGTAGAAATTTGCAAAAATAGCGCCAAAATTGGATTGATGAGACTTGAGACTTTTCATTATCATATCTTATACAACATTAGAGGAGACTAGCAAAGGATGCAGTCCATCTGATGCATGAACATGTATAACATGCTCTGTGTCCCACTGAATATTCAGTGTATCTACTTATTGTTCAAACATGCTACACAAGCTAGTGAATACATAATATAATTATATCTGTGTGACTGGCTTTTCAAGATGTGTCAAAATGAGGATGTTGTCATACTGACGTGCTTATCTATGAATATTCACAACTTTCCTCAAACAACTCATAGATTGAAGATATCTGAACAGGGAAGAATACTTACTGCCAGCTGATGTGTGCCTTTCCATTATGTTACATTCTGCAGGGGTATATAGTTTCATATGAGAGCATTCTTAATGAGCTCATAGACAGTAGACACGAAGGAGTCACACTCATGACTATAGCACTTTAAGGTTTCAAGGTTTGTGTGTGGACACAGAGGCAAGGGCTTTGACCCCCATGAATTGGTGTAGAACCATGTCATCCTTGATACTGAGTACATTCTGAGCTGTTCTGCATCAAAAGCAATATTGTATCGGCTGAAGATAAGTTCCTTGCTTTTACTGCATTTATCTGCCTGTGCTAGTGCTGCTTGAAGTTGTGGATTACTTCTCTTAGTAAGCGCTCATTAAGCGCTCGCGGAGTTGTACAGTCCTCCAGCGCTTAAATTACCAAATGCGGTAGTTCCATCATTTCAGCCACTTTTACAGCCACACTGGCTATATCTACCTCTAGAATGGCCATAAAAAGTGCATCAAATTCGGATAATTCTGATAAGTTGGGGAATATTATTGCCAACATTTATCATGCATGATGTGGAGCACAACACCATGATTCACAGTGATTTGCAACCAGTATGATGCAGCAAATGCTGGATGATATTATGATTGTTCCAAGACACAGTGGCAGTAGCATCTTCATCAGCTCTTTGTATGTAGCATGAGCTGAGTCACCTGCAATGAATATAGTAATGTGGCAATCATAACAGTTATTTTCTGCCTTCATTTTTAAGATGAATATATATCACAATGAAAGTAAAAACCCAATGGGAACAATGTGGAAGGCAATCTATTCACAGTCATGTGGAAGAAAAATTTGCAGTACCAAGACAATGTCGTGACAGTGTTGCAAGTTTGAGTTCAGTGTGTGCTTTTTCATACACAAAGTTAGCAGAGCTTCTGTGAGACAACTCCTGTGTTTGTCAGTGACTATACTCAATGTTTGCTGACTGTGCAGAGGTATATACTAAGCACTGATAAACTCAGAAAGAAATGTGAGAAACTTGTGCTAGAGGAACTTTGCAGAGCAGGGGAAGTCTGGCTCTGGAAATGTGGAGGTATGTAAGTCAAGGGTACAAGTTATTGGAGGTCTGGAATGTCTGCAACTGTACACTGAAAGTCAGTGCTTGCCAAAGCAATTGGCAACACACCTAGTCAAGTCTAGGGTATGGAAGACTAGGATAGAGCCAGAATGGAAGATGTAGGACAATTCAAGAGTCTCTAATAGGGATCCCAAAGATATCAAAATCCATGTTAAGCAACAAAAGTCCAGGGGTTGGAAGATAAGTAGAGGATATACATAATGAGAAGAGTGAGTGTGCAAGAGAGGGTGAACAAGATATTTGATTTGATATACAATTGATTTACAAGCCCAGTGTAAGTACTACATAGTTACTTCTCTGACCAGATTCTGAACATTTTGGAGAGTGAGTACAAAGACAATTAGTACTGTCAAGATAAATGTAAATCCAGTGTGGAGACAACAACACCAGGCGATACAAAAAGATGAAGTGTACACCACAAAAATCTGGCACAGCATAATGGATTTGGAAAATTAGAATAGTCTGGAAAAGCATGGAATAGTCTGCAATACTGGAAATTGGAATACACAAGTACAAAGGTCCATCTTGTTTAGGTGTGGCACAGATCATGACATCAACAATACTCATACCAGAGCTATGAGTGAGTGGTATTTGTTGAGTAAGACTGAGTATAAGAACCTACATTCACCACTGAGGAAAGCAATCTGATTCTGTGTTAATACAGAAGTACACTATCCTGATACCATCCATTTATCTGTCTGATATTGTATGCTGCAACTGCAAGGTATGCTGCAGCATCAACCTTGTTCTACCATATGTAAATTTTGACTGCCCATTACCTTATGATGCTGGATAAAGAACACCACCAATAAATCATTGTACATAGGAAATGGGTACCATATTAAGAAAAGGTTAGAAACTGGCACATACTAACAAACACCTCAGTGGTTGTACTGCCAGTCATGGCCCACTCCAAGACAAGTTGATCTGAATCAGCATTGGCTCAGTCATCATATCAGTTAAGTATGATTCCACATAATTTATGTTGAACTCTGGCTCATGCATTCATCATATGTGAATTAGAGTAAATTATCCACTGATCCCTGTGTTAGCTCTGAGTATCATAGTCAGGGTCTTGGCCACCAAGCACCAACATGAGATGAGCCAGACTGGCATGAGACTAGGAATGGCCATGTCAGGGATGCACATGACACACCTGCTGACCACCACAACACTGATGTAGAGGACAGCATTGATGAAAGTAAGTTTATGCACATGTTTGATGTGTACTGTGCATACCATCAGCTGATAGTCACAACATACCAAGGTGGTGCCAAAAGCATGGACCCAATGCAGCAATAATGAAGATGAGGGTGATTTGCACACCACCAAGAGGGTCCGCCACAATGAACTTGACTACAGGCAGTGAGGGCTTTGAATGGGCATGGGTAAGTTCTTGGTGCTATATGTTCCCTGTCCTATACTCATACTGGTTATCATTTCCTCAAGAAGTGCATCAAACATAAATAGGAATAAGAAGGGTAAGAAGGTCTTGTTGTCATCCAAATCAACCTCAAGCCACCCTGTCCCTGCATTGCGCAGGCAGACCAGGGTCTCTGCAAAGGCTCTGGCTGAGAGGTGAGATTGATTTTATGATCCCTGAGGTGCAAAGGTATCGTTCTTATGACAAGCCAGGATGAAGCGCCTTAGCGTGGAGCCTGATCTGGTAGGTTATTCCCACGCTTCACGTGACTGTTTGCCACTCAGCAAAGGGGACATAAGTGACAGTTTGTATTGGCACTTCAGCAGAGTTGCAAATTTCAAACTCCCAGATGATGCGACTTGCATCAACACTGCCAAACAAATGCAGTGGTTAAGCACTCAAGTAGTGGGGTGAGGGTCCATGAAACGGCTTAGCAGGGCGCCCAATATGGCAACTGGTGACATTGTGCAGGTGCGCTGTGGCTGCATGGGCGCTCATGCCTAAGTTACTGACTACAGTGTATCCTTACCATTCTTGGTCATTCATTTGTGGGGGTACATAGTATATGCATCTGATAGCCCTTGTTACAGAGAATATAGTGTGATTTTGTTGGGTGTTAACTGGCTAGTTAAGCCAGAAAATGCAAAATAAAAAAATCAACAAGTGCCTATGAAAACTCAAAGTAGCTGATTTGAGTGGAAATAGAATCTACATGATCTGCAGAGTGTGTATGTACCACACTTGCACCCTAAAAGCAACAGATATGCAAGGGAATAAGGTTAGAAACAGTTCTTACACGATAAGATATGCAAAGTCACAGTTTTTCCATTTAGCTGGGGGGTATTAGATCCAAACTCAATGTCATATCATTTACTATGAATGCCCCCTTATACTTTCCAACATTTATAGCTATTTCTTCCCAAAAGGGAAGGTGAGTTGCCAAAAAGGGTAACTATTACTGACTGATGACTCAACGTGCAAAGACTATGACCTCAAGTTTCTAGCATCTAGAACATCATAGCCAGACTGCAAAACAGCCATCAATTTTTCCACACAGGAGTGTTTGAGAATATATATTGTGATTTCTCGCTCTTTTCAGCCTAAGGTCACATGCTCGCAGTGAAGACCGTCGAGCGATGACGTGGGTTTTGTCCGATCCAGCGGTCATTGACTGCGCTGTGCAACGATGAGGCCAAAAGAGGTAAAAATGCTCTCAAAATGTCGAAGATATTCAATCTGCAGCTGAATGCCTTTATTCTGAGCTCGAAAAATTCGCAGAAACAGCCAATAAATTATGTCAATCTATTGAGACAATATAAAACAATATTAGACCATGAAACACTTTCTTATCATTCTCACTGTGCTTTGAAGTCGCTTTCAAGCCAACACCTTCTTCAGTTGGGCATAGCCATGGTTCCTAGGTTTAGGGATACAATTTGTAGCTCTATGGTGGATATACCACATTATGATCAGTACCTATTGTCAGCATGTGACTCTGCTCTATGAATATGCCAGTGCTCTCTCCATCCTTGCATCCTTTGCCTGACATTCAGCCTCTCAACATGCTCACATCAGGTCTATTGGTTGGCATCATTTTGGAAGAAATGATGCAGAGTTATCTCTGCATGATTAATGGTATGCCATCCTAGTGTTATTTTTATGGAGTGAAGATGGCTGAATATTTCTGATTGTATGCTTTGTTTTACACTGAGTAGAGAGACTAAAATTATGAGCACTTTCATGTGAATATGACTGATGCATATCTACCATTGTTTATTTCGTAGTATTTATATGTCCACTTAAAAGCCTCAGTTGACATACTACCACTCTTACCAGTGATATACTAGGCATACTCATGCACCATAGTGTCTGCCACATTGATGTGCCTATGTGTAAATGTTATCAGACATTATAGTACCATTCTGCCCACACTACTCATAATCTAAATTTCTTACCAAGGAAGATCATCAGGAATTCATGAGCAGTTATGACAATTTGATAGGAATATGATGATCACTGTATCTGGAAGTATTACACCATCACCAGTCCACTTCATCTTCATATGCAATACAGATGATGTACACACTGGTGCAGGGACTTTCTGGATTGTACTGCAAGTTTGTCTATGTACTCGAAAAGTGGAACATACCAATGATGCAGTGGCATTTGGAAATTGAGGAATGCATATGACTTGACATGGGTTCACCCAAGTTGCTCTTGTTTCCCTGAGAATATAGTGGCATTGTCAATTGTTTGATGTCAACTGTGGGGTTTGGTGTGGGAATGACACACACTTCATACACAGATTTACAAAAGCTTATCCATACCAACTATAGTGATGAGTGGGTTTGGTTGTGCTGCTTATCATAGGCAACTGTGGCTTCTACAGATGTGTCAATATGATATAGCTCAACTATAAACTGTACAAAGTCTCCAAATTTTCTTTATTTCCTGGGAAAGAGTTACAATATTTGGAAGGAACATATGCCATCTCTGTCAATGATTGACTGTGCCTAATCACACCTGATAATGTTGGCATACTGATGTGATTATCTTTGAATATTTGACAACATCTATCTTTTTTTAATAGAATGAAGATATCTTAACAGGCAAGAATACCTACTACTAGCAGATGTGTTCCTTTCTGTTATGATACATCTTGCAGGGGTGTATGGTACCATATGAGAGCAATATTAATGAGCTTACAGGCATTGGATATGAAGGGCTGGCACTCATAACTATGGCACTTTCATGATTGAACAAGCTTTGTGTGTGAACACAGAGGCAAGGGCTTCAACCTTACTGAATTGGCATAGAACAGTGTTATCCTTGAGGTTGAGAAAATTTTGAGTTCTTCTATATCAGAAGCCATGTCCCAGATTTCTTCCGGGCATTCCGATGGCCGGGAGATTCCGATACCATTTTCATGTGATTCCCATGGCCTCGATCCATAGCAATCGCGATCCTTGGGACCGGGCCCAGGGCAATGGGCAGATGCTCTCTGGCAAACCAATCGGCCCGTTGCCCCGAGATAGAAATCCATCTAGATCATCGATTGATCGTTGCAATGCCCGCAGCCCCAACGCAATCCTCGCACGGTTGCTGCTTTCGCCCCGCCTCTTGCTCTCCCGCTCCCTCCGACGCACTCGCATCCTCTCGCTCTCATTCTCACCGCCCGTATAATCTCTCCGTATTTCTCTATCTTGCTCTCGCTCTCACCCCCTTCAAGATATCTTCGGCATGCGCCGTGTGGAGCACCGGAATCCTCGGAGCTATGTCTCCGAGGAGCGGAAAACCTGCAATATTTGCGGCTCGTCCTTCAACGTCAAAGGCTTTTCACAGCACGAGCGAGCATGTAAACGAAGACAAGCAAATACTGAGCAAGACATCCAGCTTGCTGCTCGAATGCACAGTGAGACAAGGGTTATCTCGCTTTTCACTGGCTACCTCAATGTCTCATATTACACGTCTACAGACGAGCAGCAGGCACAGGCCCATGGCGTCGATGAGGGCAGGATTCACGACTTCAATGATGCTGGAATGCATGATTTCGATGATGCCGGGATGCATGCTGCCCCGGATTTTGGTAATGTTTTGAATTCATGTGAAGTAGATATTGCTGAATAAAAATTATTTGTAGGTATTGCACTTGCTGAGCCTGACCCTCTGCAAGTACATGGTGATGTAGCCTATGAGGCTTGTGAGTCATGATTGACAATTGGTCATAGTGAAATCTCACATTTGTTAGATGAACCAGAAGCACCCCTTGCAACCTCAGGGGCTGAGTCTGCTCACTGTATGTCTACTATCATGAGGCCCAGTTGTATTGGCTTGTAATAGTGCTGTTGCTTAGCTGAGAGTCACATGCTTGGTGACATAAAGACCATATTTCACCCCAGAACTGGCAAGGCTCCTGAAATACAAAATTGGGAGGAATACATTGCTAAGGATAAAGCAATCCGGGTGCCTCTACCCCCTGACGAGGAGCCATGGAAGCCTTATCGAACCCGTGTTGACTTTGAATTCTCAGAGCTTGTCACTAAAGCTCTTTTGCCAAAGGAAGATATAGAAAGCCTGATCACTCTGATCAAGAAAGTTGCATCTGGTGAAGATCACTTCACAATCAAGAGCAACTCAGACCTTGTTGCTCTCAAGAAGTCAGCATCAAGCTTGTTGACACCTGTGAGTAATTCTGTCAATTCCTGAACTGTATTCATGTTATCTGAAAATCACAGTTTAAGGAGACCACAATCAAGGTCCCTTATGAGGATCAGGTTCAAGAGTTTTCTGTCTGGGGTCGTGACCTTTGGAACTGGGCCATGGATCAATTGCATAATCCTAGACTGACTCCTCACTGGGTCTGGGATGCTGTGCAATTATTCAGATGGGATGGGACCACTTGGGTGCGCTTCAGACATGAACCCTGGACTGCTGATGCCCTTTGGGACCTCCAGGCATGTATCAGTGTATCTTCAGAATACTTCTTGAGCTGAGGATTTTTAGTCATCACTTCCAGAGGGTGGAACACCCTTTGGTCTCATCATATATGCTGACAAGACCAAGCTATCCTCATTTGGCACCCAGAAGGGTTATCCTGTCATTGCTCGATGTGCGCAGCTCCCTGTCGAGCTCCGCAACAGTGACAGGATTGGCGGTGGTGCTGTTGTTGGGTGGCTTCCAATAGTGAGCGCCCCACTGTATTAATTGAGGCATGCAACTTGATGCATTGATTATGTCTATTCTTTTCTACTAGGTGGATGAAGGAACATCTGAAGAGGGGAAGAAGAAGATGACTGATTTCAAGAGAATTGTCTGGCATGAAGCATTTCATGAGCTTTGTGAACAGGTAGAGATTGTGGCTCAGGTTGGATTCCCCTGTGATCTCCCTGAGATTCAGAGGCACTTCTACCCTGCCATTATCATTCTTGCTGCTGACTATGAGGAGCAGTAGGTTTTCAATTTCAAGTTATTGGTAGTGATTATGCTCATGATTTGATTCTAGATGTGTCATGACCCTCATCCGTGGTGGTTATCAGAGCATATGCAACTGCCCCAAATGCCTTGCAAAGTCTTCAACACTCTCACTGCTAGAACAGTCTTATCCACTCCGCACTGCTCCCAACATGGAGCTCATTCTCAAAACAGCTGCTGGGAGGAACAAGACAGATGGTGAGAAATTGCTCAAGGAATATGGGCTGCACCCATTGAAAGTGAGTGAACCATTTATTCTCATTCACTATATATGCTCAGCACAGTTGCAAGAACACATTTTACACACTCAAGTACAGTGATCCTCACAAAGCTGTCAGTTTTGATAAACTGCATGGCTATGATTCTGGCCTTTTTGGGGACCATCTCTGGTCAGAGACTGTGAGGATTGTCACAGACAAGGGGTGCACAGGTATTAGCACAGTTGATCAGCAGTGAGTTCTTGATATCACAATGCTTTTCTGGGATTTAATGGATTATTCTCAGGGCACATGATTTTCCTCAATGGAGAAACCTTGTACACTTCAAACAGGTAGTCAATATCAACTTCAATGATGGTACAAAGTTCTCCTCCTTATCCAAGGTGTGTAATCAACCAAGGCATGAAGGCATTGATTTTAATTCCACAATAAGATTACACCATATATTGTCCACAATGTCATTGCATCAACAAAGGGCTCAGAGGGCTACCTCTTGCTCTGCCTTCTCCACAAATATCTGGAGCTCGATATGCTCTTTTCTTTTGTTGTCCAGACAGATAACAACATTGCTGCAATCCGTGCAAGGCTTCTTGAATTTTCTCAGTGCCTGAAGGTGAGCCATCTGAAGTGTTTAAGATTATACTAATATCCCACTCACTTGTTCTAGGACTATCAGGCGAAAACCACTCTGACAACCAAGGATTGGAACTTTCCAAAGATGCATTATCAGCAGCATGGTCCTGAGGACATAGAAGCCAAAGGTGCCACTCGCAACTATAACACCAAGCCTGACGAGCACATGCATGGCTCCCTGAAAAAGATATACTTGTGACGCACAAATATGCGTGATGTAGCATCTCAGGTGAGTTTTACATAGTATACTGAAGTTCTTGTTTTTATGGTTGCAATATCATAGATCCTGACACAAAAACACGATGCCACTGTCCTAGAGCTCATCCGTGGTGAAATCAATGACTACGATGCTTTCAAAAGTTGGGTCAAGAGTGAGGATGATGATTCAGAGGACGAAGACGAGGATGGTGCCATTGCTACCCAAGGCCAGCAACAGAAAATTGGTCAGAGGCTCAAGTTTGGGGACCACATCCTCGGAGCACCACAGTCTAGGGCCATCAGGATTGGGGACCTCGCAGAATTCGATCCAGTTGGTGATGCTATCTCAGGTGGCCTCACAGAATTGCTTGAAGCCATGCAACTCAAGACAGCTCGAGGTGCCAAGGTTATTGTTGAGCCCACAGATGAAGTAAGTCGTCATTTATCAGTTATCAGTTTACTCATGAATAGTTCTTAGATCATCGAATACCGCTTTTTGCGTGCATACTACCAATCTGAAGAACATTGGGAACAAGCACAAGATCTACTGCGTTGTAGCCCCAATTACCGGGGTACAGCGCAGCACGATCACGTCATCGTGAAAACAGTAGATGGGCCAATGTTCGCCCAGCTTCTGTTTATGTTCACCTACATGGTGGATGGAGTCCCGCACCCGTTCATTGTCATTCGCCCATATGACGGGGATGTGGAAGACCGGGACATCGACCGGGCACTCGGCTTCTATCGTGTACGCTTGGGTGAGGTGGACATGGAGATATTCCCGGCTGATACGGTAGTCCGCGGTGCCCTCATCGTCCCTGACTTTACAATACCAATGACTTATGATTCCTTTGTTGTAGATACTGACCCGGACATGTTTTGCAGGCTCAATTCTCTTCGCACGAGCCGTTTCCAGCAGTAGGTACTCTGTAACATCATCCCACCAATGTATTCCGAATATTTGACCCACCCATTGCCGGAGTCCGCCAGCATTTTGCTGCCAGAACATGTATTACTGTGTCTCGATAGCCACTCACGTGAACGTGTCTGGCGCGCCACGGTTGTGGCGCTACGACTTGACCCCCATAGCCAGCGCAAGTCCGTTCGCGCACCCGACGCTCAACCTGCACATAACTTTCGTGCTTACCTTCTTGGCGACCACCGTGAAGGACCCGCAAGCACTCACCATCTTCAAGCGGTTCCTTCGATACCCCGACCTCTCCGCCTTCCTCACCGTGATCCCGAGGCCACGGTCCTCCTCACATGTGGCTGCAAGCCTCTCCCCGAAGCCTGGTGCCTCCGCGGCGGACGAGCCTGGCAAGCGGTTGGTCCATGTCGCGCGAGCCCTGAAGATCGAGAGCGCATCAACAGCTTTCCGTACCACCCCGCTGCGACTGAGGTTTAGCGAGGTCAATTGAAGGTTGAGGGCATGCGTACCGCGAAGGTCGCGTGGTGGTGGAAGGAGGAGCCGAGAGAGCACAACAAGGAGGAGGAGGAGGAGGAGAAGCGTCTTCGGGGTCGCCGCTGGGATCTCTATGACGTTGATGACCTTGCAGCGGAGGATCTGGCGGACAAGACCGAGGATGACGAGAACGACGCACCCGAGATCAAGGCCCTCAAGGTGAGTTTCCTTTTGACAAGCTGACGTTGCACGCAGACTAAAGCGGCCTCGTGTAGGATCACCGGCGGTGTCTACAGAGTCTCCTAGACTTGTCGTCTCAAGGCCATGTCTCCCCATCTGCCGCTCGACGACGGCCCTGAGGCCCTAAGCAGGTACGGAGCACGCTCCAAGTCGTACCCGGATACACTACCTCGGTCTTCGACACTCGTTGCGTGCCTCCAGTGGACAGCCTGAGTCTGACTCGTTGTACCGCTCCCTGTCATGGAGCTCGACGGGTTGGGCAATGCATCACCACAGGGCGAGGCCGCCACTGCTGCACTGGAATACATTACGTCTCCCATCCGCTCCCACTCGACATCGCTCAAGGTCCAGACGTCAAGAGGTAACTACCTCTCCTCGCTCAGCATCCGGACAGAACAAGTCGATTTCGCCGGCGACGAAGCCTCATGGGAGAGAAATATGGACGACCTGATTCTACGCGCCGCAATATGGCAGGACGAGCACTGGATCGATCGCTCCGCCATGCTGCAGTCGGATGGGTTTTCGCGCGACACCTCCGGCGCCGCGAAGGTTGTTCTGCTCAGCTTTGATCGCATGCGTGAGTAATGATATACGTCAGGCGTCGTTGATTGTTACTAACCACTGTTTCCGCTTCGTTTAGTTCGTCTCAAGGCCCGGTCATGGCAACTGAGTGCTGCAAACGAGCAAGACATGGTGTTGATCCTCACACCGGCCAAAAGGGCAGCGCGCGTGGGTGCATCTACACCTATTGCAGGTCGAGGATGTGCTTGCAGTGACGGTCACACAGCAGGGCAGGGAGCTGAGAGAGGGCAAGGAGGGGCAGAGAGGGAGCGAGGAGGTCGCGAGGAGGGGCAGAGAGGGAGCGAGGAGGGGCGATGAGAACACAAGGAGGGGCGGAGAGGGTGAGGAGGGCGCGAGGCAGGGCGGAGAGAGCGTGGAGGGGCGGACAGCGCGGGTCCTCCTTACCACTGGCAGCTGCCGACGTCCCCCTCGATGGAGGACCACTGGTCTAAGTCGAACACCGCCGAGACCGACGATGCCCGTGAGCCACACAGAGAGGATCCCGCGCCCGCCCAACTCGTTACCATGCTTTCGCATGTCGCGGGCGCCGGAGCACGCCACCACAGGACCCAGCGGCGGCTGCGCGCTGCGTCAAAACGCTCTCAAGGCATGTTGGCACGGAGTGGTGTGCGCTCGACTGCCCCACGCACGCGCGCACTACGTGCGCATTGCTGCAGAGTAGAAGAAGGCACACTGGATCTCTGGAGTACAAGCACCATCCCTGCCGGAGGGGCGAGGTCGGTCCGGGCGCAAGGACACACACGCAGTTGGCGGCAGCGACTCCTCCTCCTCGGAGCTCGCGCAGTGGTACAAGGCCCAGTGCGAGTCGACGCAGGAGCAGGAGCAGGGCCGAGTACCGCGCCCCGCCGCTCGACCCCAACTTCACGACCCTCCAGCAGAGCGCGGCCAATGAGTCGTGCAGCTTGTTCGCACCGACTCCGTCTATGTCCGCACCCGCGCCCACGACGTGGTACGTCCCCGTCCCGGTAGCGACGTTTGCGCGGCTCATCGACGGGCCGCAGCCGCCTTTGCGCATGACAAACCGCGCGCTCTCCTCCACGCACTGCAAGGCCGTCCAGCAGGATGACACAATGTGCGGGAGCTTGTGTGACCGCTGTGTCACGGACGTGTGCGACCAGCCCACCCAGTGTGCCGTTGAGCGTGCCGGACGCACAGAGTTGTACAGCGGGTGCGTGCCATGTCCCCCTCGACCTTCTGTCAGTGACTTATGCACTTATGTATCAGGCCTGGCAACGCACGCAAGGAAACAATCAGCATATGGCCCCGCACAACAGTAGGGCCTCAAGCCTGTAAGCCTGTCCCCGAATCCACGGCATCGGCCCGAGAGGCAAGCACGGCGCTCATCCTACGGGCTTCTCAAGGAAGGGAATGTCGAAGACCGAAGACATGACTGAGGGCGGGGTCAGATTGAACAAGCGGGAAGAGACCGAAGGCACAAACAAGCTTGGACGGCGATGGCTGCGCCGGCCTGAAGATTGAACATCACGTAGATGGTGATGCATGTAGGTTGCGATGATTACTCACTTGCTTCAGGGTTTTTGGCAGTATCTGCAGAGCACGGTGCCCCGGGCTCTTCGCCTCAAACCCGGGTCTCCTGTGCCATCCTGCTGCCACGAAGGACTCGCCACCAACGTGTCGCTGCTTGCCCACAAAGGAATAGTGCAACACCGGACCGGTCCTGGATCGTTATCAAGGAGGCTCTTGACCCAGCTGCACGAGGCCGCCTAAAGCCCGCCCTCGTGCACTAAGGGTAGCGACTGGCGATAGCGCCCTGCGCGGTACTTCGCACTCACCTACAGTGTGTGTGTGATAAACGCAAGCCTCGGCCTGGCCGCGTCAAGCAAGCACAGCTCAGCGGGAACCAGGCGGACGGCAGTGCCGTGCACAAGACTCAGGTGTGGGAACAGGGCTCAAAGACATCAAGCAGATTCAGGCAGCGAAGCTTCCCTACGTGCAGCAGCTCGAGGGACGATGGACACGGGTTCTACTGGGGGCCAGTTGATTTCATTGGGCGGTATGCTTCATGACATTATCTCTGCCTCGCCGCTCGTTCACATGCTAGGACATGTTGGTCCGCCTCTTATGCACTGTTCAAGATCCTCCAGTGTGTTTCCGTATGTGCCTTATCAGATGAGTCTCCTCGACCGACTCAGTCTGTTGACCACACTGACCCTTGCTTCCCGTCTCAGTCGTACCTGTTCTTACCTTACTCTGAATCCACAGAACCCACATGATGAACAAGAACCATGAAGTAGTGCTATGCACGGGAAAACATAGTACAAAGATATTTCTAGTTGTAGGTAAGCATGCGTCGCTTCATTAAGCAATGTTACTCACTCGACATCGTACCGCTGTGACGGGTACGTGTACGGCACAGTGCATGCACCCGCTGCAGCAGTACGTATATAAAGCAGGTTGAATGCAGCACTGACAAACCAAAGCACCCAGAGCCTACAAGGTGATGCCTCTGGATCGTCCTCCACCTGCTCCCTTCATCGGCCGCTCTCAGCCGCGCGAGTCCACCGAGGTCTTTGACCTTGATGTCAGCGGCTCTTCCAATGAGGGTGGTCGCCGGCCTCTTGGGTTGGCTGCGAGAGCAGCAGTGGCCGCGCCTCAAGTCCCCGCCAGTACATCAGCAAAAAGGGAAACATCAGGGAAAACCGCCCGTCCAGCTCAAGACTTCTTCAACAGTCTTCAACACTTTAAGAGCGTTTAAAAGCGTACAAGAGCAAAACCAATCGCGGGTTGACCGGGTTCTGTTCAGGCGGTGAAACTTCTTCGCGATTGGCAACAGTTCAGTGCCGTTTGCTCTTCAAGCAATTACCTATTTTAGAAACTGTCTGAAGAGCGTATGAAATCAAGCTCAACCAGATGGGGCCTGCCTTCCCAGCTGCAGTTTACTAGGCTCTTTCAATGCTCCGCAAGTGCTCTCAACCCGGTCATTTCCCTGGATCCCTGGGGCTTTTGGGCTGCGGGTGCAGGGGCAGGCAGCATATTGATAACCAGCAACAATCCATATACATTGTACGTCAGCAGATACAGACAAGGTGGCAGGAGATACAGAGGATGCAGTACTATACAGCCAATACAATGTGTTGTTCCACCGTTGAGATAACAGTAGAGTCGCGATAGTGGGTATGAGGTGTACAACACACGTACAGTAGTAGAGCACGAACAGCCGGCAGCGAAGGAGACCAAGGTACAAGAACAAGCGGCATTATGCTCGCACCTGGGGGGGTTCAGAGTCAGAAAACAATTCAAGCACAAGGAATGTTGATCCCCTGCCTGAACAACCCCAAATCCAAACCCCAGCAGCCGTCTATTGACTTGGACCTGCAGTCGATCCGCTACCGCCCTCCTCCTGACCCCAGAGGGCCTTGATGCGAGCCCTCACTGAGGCCACCTTGCTGTCCTTGGAGGAGGAACCTTGCTGCGCCTCGTCTTGGGCAGG
>MPVS01000306.1:0-25793 GCA_001931775.1 Fomitopsis pinicola
CAGCTAAGCATGTGCAGTCCGGGACGCACCACTCGTGTTGGTCTTGCATCACGCTACGACTTCGGCCATACGGGGTATGCAAGCCCGGGTGAGTACAAGGTCGTCGTTCAGTTCATTCGCCTACTGACGTCAAACCTTTGCGCTCCCGCTGCATTGTGCTCCGCGCACAGCTGCAGCCGCAGCGTCTCGACCGCCCAACACGGGCCCACCAATCACAGCATCTTCTCTATCGTGTTCGAGTAGTACCTCTTCGCGCTCACGATATCTCGATACCGGCACGCCCAGCTATGGCCTCATGTCCGTGTTGGTCCGGGACGGCGTACTCGCCTTCGCAGTCATATTCGGTGCGTCTTTTTCGAGTCCTGGCAGATGCCCGTAATCATTCAGCCCTTGGTGCAGTTGCAACGGTGACGAATGCTATCCTTTTCACGGTTAGCGCAGGCCAGAACGCAGTTACGACGGCAGGGTTCCCGTGAGTACAATCGTCGTCCGCTCGCCTGAGGCTTGCATGCTCACCGCTCCCGCAGGTGGCTCCTTGCTGTACTCGGCTCGGCGGTGCGTCCGATCCCGCTACGGATGTGGATCATCACTGACCAATCTTAAGGGTTCCCGTCTTGTGCTGAATGTGAGAGAGGCCAACCGCAGGCAGTCGACGCCGCCGTCCCCAGACGACTTTGACATGAGCACCGCGGCTTACCGTGCCATAAACCAGCGTGACGCCGACTGAGCTCAAGGAGGCGCGAAAGTCGTCTATCCAAACAGACGAATCTCCGTCCCCCTCTCTTGAACGAAGACCGCTCGCTTGTTAGCAATCGCCCATCGCCTTTATATCGTAACTTATCCTTTTCGTCACGGCTACGTCTATCCCAAAGTGTAGCTTCATATCACTGGACGAGCACCCACGCATCAAGTCTGAACTGCATTATCTCTCCATTGCCTACTGGACGTTGCTCAGGGTGGATCCCTCGGCTGCATACATACAACTGATTGTCACATCCCTGCATGCCTCATGTACTCACATCAGTGTTGAATACACATCAGACTTTCATGTACGTACAGGGAGCATTCAGTACTCAACCTGAACGCAGCGATTCCGCTCTCGCAATCCACAAGCACGCACATGTAGTAGCCATAGAGCCCTGCCGATGTGTAGGTCAACCGCTCAGGGCAACGTCGCTGCGTCAGTTCCTAAGCCCATGATACAATAAATGGAGAGCGCCGTTGGTGATAAGTTATGCAGATGTGCCAAATACAGAGCAAGAGGGGTCAAAGATAGCGTAAGTTTGCAACGACGAGGTTTACAGGACGTGAAAGCAGTCAGCACAGCAAAACAGAGACGGAAATTCCGAGCAGCGATAGCGCGACGAGAGCAATACGTAGATAGCGGGATCAAATTCTGACTTCAAGTTGGATCTGGTAGAAGCGTAAGGATACGTGAGGGCGGTATGCAAGTACTGACGCACCTTCGATATGGCTTTGTCGATTTCCTGTATGAGGAGACCCTCAAACTCCTTGAGGTACACTTTGCGCGAGGCCTTTTGCGTCAGGCAGGTCTTGCACGAGGCATTGTCCAACTGCTCCTCGCCCACATCCGACTCGACGACTGTGGTCCGATGGGGCCTCTCCCTGAGCCGCTGCCTCATATCCATCATGTAGCTCTCGAACCATGTGGCAGAGCGACAAGGGATGCGCGCGGCACCGTACGGCTTCTGTACCGCCCCATCAGCGCAGATACAGTTGAACCACGGCCACTGCGTCGTGGTGAGCCAGTCCAAGACGGCACCCTCCTCGTTCGGCTGTGCGGTGTCCACTAACCTCGAGACGGCGTCCGAACAGGCGGAGTGGTACGCGCGGAGGCGGAACCACGCGCCTGCGCTGATGAGCTCCATCTCCGGGATGTACGAGTCCCAGCGGATCTCCCAGCGGAGCGTGCACCGCGCGGCCTCGCGCATCTCGTCGACCCACCCGCGCGTGACGGCGACGATGTACGCCTGGAGCGGCTGCTGGGCCGCGCGCGAGAGGAACTGCTTCTTTGCTTGGGCCACGACGTACACCATGTCGTACTTGCGCGCGGCCTCGAGGACCTCGCAGGTGTTCTTGAGAGTGGGCAGGAGCGGGTCCTCGACCGGGTAGCAGAAGCGGAGCAGCGCATCGAGCACGCGGCTGCCCTCCGAGATGCCCACGACCTGGATGCCGTCTCGATACTCCGTCTCGTCGCGCTCCTTCCGCTTCCTGTTCTCCGGTAGCTGGGGGAGCGAGAACATGGACTCAAAGACTGGGGATGCCTCGGCGAGAATGCTTTGGCGGACGCGGAAGTCAACGTGGTCGGAAGAGCGTAATATGACATCGGCGCTGCGCTTGTTGAAGGGAGGCGGCGCATCTCTCGCGTTAGCACCCTTCGTTCGTGAGGCATCGGCACTGTTCTCCGCTGACATACCGAGAGCGTGTGTCTCTGCGGTTCTGCTGTTGGGTCGATTTAGCCACAATATATTGTAATGCTGAAGTCGGGTTGCAGACCTTGGTGACAAGCAGAGCGGGGCAGAGTACACACCGTAGCGCCGCTTATTCTCCCGAATTTTGGCCGTATTTAAAAGGAGTGTTCGCTCCCGAGGAGACCTAGTGTTCCGTAGGCGGACCCTAAACTTGCGAGGGAGAGGGCGGTCGTACAGAGGAGACAGTGTTGAAGACGGTACGGGGATCATCCAGGTTAGCGCCGAAGAGTCCAACAAACACGGATCAACCACGTGACCGTAAAGGAGGTCGCACAGGCGCCCGAGACCAGAATCAGTGCGGGTGCGGCCTCGGGATCATCACCAAGGCGAAGTCTTGACTCTGCGCACGCTCTACTCCAGCTCGTACAAGCCTAGACAAAGTTGTCCTTTTCACGGAGCTGGATTTGAACGTCATCAGTAATCTTGCAACGAAAACTAGGGGACGTCCCCAAGATCGCAGATACGAATCCTCATCGCAGGCTTAGGGTCCCCGACGGGCCGGTGCTTGAAGGATTGAGTATCTAGTCGAAAATATCTGCTGGTATGTCTTCTATCGTCAAGACGAAGCTCAAGGCAGCCAAGGACGCGGTGGGAAAGAAAGACTACGAGAAGGCGCGCGATGCATCTCTTGCAGTCTTAGACTACGACTCAGAGAACTACCACGCGTATGTTGCCATATGTTCCTTCAAAGTGGCATCTACTTAAACTGAACGTCAGAAATGTCTTTCTCGGTGTGTCGTATCTCAATCTGGGTGACCTCCAACTGTGCGAGCAAGTGACGTAACTTACGATCCGAGCACCAAGTGGTAACTAAATACATACATCTCTAGGCATATCAGAAGGCCGCGGCTTTGAATCCAGACCAACCCTTAGCGTGGCAGGTACGACAGATGTCATATCAGAACAGTAAAAGCCTTCCGACTTACACTTTGAGATCAGGGACTATCGCAGCTCTGCGAGAAGTCCCAAAGCTGGGACAAGTATGTCGAAATCCTTGAACGCCTTGCCGACGTATTTTCGAAAGCGTCAGCAGCTCCCTATTCCCAATACTTACCTCAGGCCCAACTAAGGCATTCTGTAGCAACGACGCAACTAGATGCGCCGAGACGCTGCAGAAGTTGACTGAGTTCCGCCGGGGACCCGAACATGGTACTCGCATGCAAGTGCGTATCCATATCACTTCCCGATTTATTAATTTTGATGTAGTACGCATAGCTTGCGCAAGCTCTTTCCTTACTGCTTCCTGAGTCACCCTACTATCATGTGTTATCCACGTTACCCCCACCCGACCCTACGAACCCGACCTCGACGTCTATTCATCCGACACAATCAGCGATTCACGACAGCCTTCCCGTGCTAGAGGAGCTCGTATCTCTGTACGAACAAGAGGAGAGTGAGACCATTGAGAGGGAGACCCAGAAGCGGCGGACGCGGCTGGGTGCAGCAGGCCCCGAGCAAGTGAGGAAAGAAGTGGCAAGAGAGTTTCTAGGGCCATCTCAGGTGTGGGATATACAGAATCTTCACGCGACCGGTGTGCTCATGCGCATATACGCAGCTACCGCGTCTGTATAACGAGGTCATTAACCATCCCAACACATCCGATGAACAACGGCGAGAGACCGAATCCAAGTTGCTGGATCACAGACAACGTTACCTCTCCGCTCTTCCAGAGGGAGATGAAAAGACGAAAGTTGCGGCGGAGGTGGAAGAACAGATCAACGGCATGGTGTTACTGAAGATCCCGAATGAGCTTGCTTGGACACTCTTCATCGAGGCGAAGGACGCCGAGAGTATTGGTGAGTGCGTGTTCTGGAATATCGTCAGTACCTCATGATAGCCTCGGCGGTAGAGCAATATGACTTTGCCATTCTCCGTCAATTTGTACAGCTATTCCCCGAAGCTGCCCGCACCAACTTGATCAAGGGGTACTTCGGGTACGCCAGCATCCCATTGACAGACGACAGCGATGGCGATGAGGAAGGCGAGCCACATTCAAGCGGAGATAGCATCGAGGGCTACGTCGACATAATCATTGTAAGTACACAACCGAGTTCGAAAATCCTTGCGCTTACCTTGCCTCAGGACGCCTTCGTGGCCCTACCGGACTCCGTCATTGCGCATCACATCATGACTGAGGTACACGAGACCGAGGGTGACCTCGAGAACATCATCAAGGTCGCGGAGAGCGGCCTCGAGGTTGCACGCCGTGCGGAACAGAGTACAGGCAAGACGCTCCCACTGTGCGTGCCTTCACACTGCGATATGAGGCTGCTCATTCCATCCGCGTAGAGTGAAGAAGGCCTTCAACGTGGCTCTCGCTACTGCCCTCGTCGACTTCTACCCGCCGAAGCACCACACGCGCGCACTGGGCATCATCAATACCATCCTCGCAAAGGACCCCGACAACGTGCCCTGCCTGATGGGCCGCGGGTATATCCTCGAGTATGCGGGCAAGTGGGAGGCCGAGGAGCTGTTCTCCAAGGTTGCGCAACTATTGCCTGACGATCCGGACTACGGCCTTCGCGCGCGCGAGGAGGCCGCGTGGTGCAAAGCCAACAGTGGCAGCCTGGAAGAGGCAGCGGATGAGTTGAAGGAGATCAAAGCGGCACTGGATGATCTGGAGGAGCGAGGCACCGACCAGGCACGGTGCTGGTACAGGCTGGGAAGATGCTACTGGAACATGGGATGTAAAGCAAATCCCGAAAGGGTCCCAATAGACCGCTCACTAACACCATCTGAAGCCGACCGCCGCGAGGAAGCTTACCGACACTTCATAACTGCTCTCAAACGGTCACCCACATTCGCGCCCGCCTTCACGTCCCTCGGGATATACTATTCTGACCACCTCTCCCCTCCCGACCCTAATCGCGCCTCAAGATGTTTCCAGAAGGCCTTTGAGCTCGATCCCCGGGAAGCGGACGCCGCACGCAGGCTTGCTGAAGGCTTCGCGGAAGAGCGAGAGTGGGACCTGGTCGAGGTCGTCGCCCGGCGGACGATCGACGGGGAGGGTGGGATGGAAGGTGGCACTGCCACTGCAAGATACTTGCCGCTCAACGCGTGGGCATGGAAGGCCGTAGGCGTTGTTGAGCTGGTGGGTGGCCCGTAATACTCGCGATTTTCCATCCCACTGACCATGGTGCAGAACCATCACAACTATCCAGCTGCCATACAGGCGTTCCAGATTGCCCTTAGGACAGATGTTGACGACCAGCTCTCTTGGCTGCGCTTAGGTGAGGCGTACAGCAAGGCGGGTCGTTTCGCCGCCGCCATAAAGGCCCTCGAGCGCGCGCGCGAACTGGACCCGGACGACTGGATCTGCTCGTACTTCATCGGCGAGGTCGAGCGCCAGACAGGGGCATACGAGGAGGCGATCAAGGCGTTCGAATCGATCCTGGAGAAGCATCCCTCTGAGCCCGGCGTGCTCGCGTCTCTCGGACAGACGTACCTGGACCTCGGGTGCGCAGAGACTGCAACCGCATACACGGCGCGCGCAGAGACGTCCTTCCTCGCCGCGATCCAGGTGACGGGGCGCCTCATCACAGCGAGCCCTGGCTACCGCCGCATCGCCTGGAAGAAGGTCGCCGACGCTATCTTTCACTTGTCTCGCTTCCGACGATTCTCAGACGAGGACGCGGTGCGCGCCGCCCTTGGTGAACTTGTCCCCTTGGTGTCCGACCACCCTGGAAATGCGCTCGTGGGCATCATAGCCCTACCCATCATACTAGACACGGCCGCCGACACCGCCCTCTTGGCAATGCAGGTTGCACTGGCGGCGTATGACTACCGTACGTCGTTGGACGCGCTCGACGACGCGGCCCGGGGCAGTGCACATTATGATTTCGGCATGGCACTGTCTACCTATGCTCGCAAGGTCGCACAGACGCCTGCAGCAGAGCCAGCGCGCCAGCTGGAGATACGCCAAATCAAAGAGGCGCTGCGTTGCGAGCCCTCCAACGAACAGTACTGGAACGCACTGGGTTCCGCTACTGTTGAATCGCAGCCGAGACTTGCTCAGCATGCATACATCCGGGCTATTGAGCTCAATTCGAAGGTGTGTTCCAGACGAGCTTCCGTGTTTGCCCCTCTGATGAAAGCTTACCTATCGACTGGCGTAGAATGCCGCCACCTGGACTAGCTTAGGATTGTTCTACCTCCACTATGAGGATGCTGAGCTCGCCAATGAAGCATTCTACAAGGCGCAGACTCTTGACCCAGATTATGCGCTGGCCTGGGTGGGGCAGGGACTTGTTGCGACAGCTAATGGACACGCACAAGAGGCAAGAGCTTTGTTCGAACATGCAACCGGTCTGACAGCACCAGTGGTAAGGATGATCTGCATCTGCAAGCTTCACAGTGGAGTACTGACCCAGATTACATATAGCCTGAGGCGGACGTGGAGTTCGCGACACGATTGTTCAAGAGTCTCAACTCAATGCCCTCCAGAACAGCACCGACGACGGATATCCTCTTTCCGGCATTCTTCGTGCTCGACAGGTTCTGCCGAAGCCGACCAGACGATGCCTCAGCCTTACACCTATTCGGGCTGATCTGCGAGCGCATAGGGCACGTCGAGCTCGCCATCGAGGTCCTCGGCCGCGCGATGTCGCTCCTCGAAGCAGCCTACGAAGAGAGCGAGGACCCCACGATCGAGCGACGCTTCGCCATCGCGCACACCAACATGGCGCGTCTGCGCCTCTCCACGCACCATTATGACGGCGTGCTCGCTTCCACAGAGCTCGTCATCGGGCTGCTGCCAGAGGACCCGGAGGACCACGAGACGCGCGTGCTGCTCGCGCAGGCACAGTTTCTCGCGGGCCTCGCGCACTTCAAGCGAGACGAGCTACCTGAGGCGCTCGGCTTCTTTGAGGCTGCGATGGCCGTCGCTGCGGACGATGCGGCGATGCGGGGGCATGTCGTCGTGTTGCTCGGCCAGACCCTCTGGGCGATCGGCTCTGACGAGGGACGCGAGTCTGCGAAGACGCAGTTGTTGCAGAGGTTCGTTAACCTCGAAGTATGCTAGCGTGTGAAGCTGACGACGCTTGCGTAGCATCGAAACTGACCCCGAAAACCTCATGGCCATTAATACGCTGGCAGGCATGGGCATCCTGACCGGCGACGACAGCCTAGTGGACGCGGCGTTGTCGGAAATCCTCGCCCTCCCTCTGGACGAACGGCTCAGCAGAGATCCTGGTAGAGACGTGACCTACTTGCTCATCCAACATCATCTCGCACAGGTTAGTCCGAGCACAAGCATCCACTTCTACGAGGCTAACAGTTCTTGTAGGGCGACGTCGCCCAGGCGCTGTCCATCGCACAAAAGGCCGTACTCGCAGAACCGTCACAACCTGAGATCAGGCAGACGCTGGCCAGCCTGAACGTCCAGCAAGGGGATAGCAAGGGCGCACTTGCGGTCCTGGCTGGTGCCGCTGGGTCGCAGGAGGGCCTGCTGGAGAATGCTCGGCAGTCGCTGCATCTGGAGGCCGTCACCCGGTGCATCGCCAACCCCGCCGCGGCGCAAGCAGCAGAAGCTCAAAAGGCAGCACAGAAAGCTGTGATGCTGACACCCTGGGACAAGCGCAACTGGCAAGCCCTCGCCTTCGTCCACAATGCCTCCTCTGAATCAACAAACACTGAAGAGGCAGTTCGGAGGATAGGTCGTGAGATGTGTGTAGCTCTAACACCCCCATTATAAATTACCGCACTACGTATGTAGCAAGTAGTACCACGAGACGAGTATGTTATGTGTCGATTGATGTCTGCATACGTATCCTCCCAGAATTACCGTGTTATGCGAACTTGCCTGCCCCGCTGCTCGCGACAAGGAGCACGCGTTGCGTGAATGGGTCGCCGCCCTCGGCGTTCGTCAGCCACCACTGCAGGCGTGACTGCCAGATCTTAGGAGACAAACCCTCAGTTATACTATGCACGTAAAGAATCAGCCTTGAAAGATGAAGAGAGATATCATACACGTACATTCCCCGCTCCTCGAGAGCGTCTCTGAGCTGGTCTTGGCTAAGGAACTTCCCAAGAGACTCACGCTTCAGCAACACGTCGTCTTCAGCAATAGCCGACAGACGCTGATGCAGCCTCCGGAAGCGCAGGGTGTCGATGCCACTCGTGGATAGTGCCAAAAGCCTGACGTACCCTATGTCGGCATATCATCTCGGAAAGCCAATAGAGCACGCACCCGTTCAAGGCGATCAGCGATGGGCTGTCTAGAAGCGTCCGCACCGGAGTCGTCGGATTCGCCAATAAGCGCTGCCGGAGCTTCTCGAAGAGCTGGCTGTTGTTGAGCGCAAACGCCTTCTGCTTGTCCCGTCGCTTCGTATCAATGCGCTCTTTCTGCGAGGGCAGCAGGCACGTCGACGGGAGGACGCCGGGCGCGTAGAGCACCACGAGCGGGATGATCTCTTCAATGATAATCAACATGAGGAGGAACGGGACCAGCCTGTCGGACGTGCGCACGGTGAGCAGCCCCGCGACAATGCGTGAGCAGAGAAGTAAGAACGCACTTGATAATGTCACGCTGGTTTGTCTGGATGAACTTTGTCTCCCATCGCGTGAGCGGCGGCCCATTGGCCTTTACCCTCTCCTCCATCTCCCGGACGCGCGTGCGCCGGGTCCAGATGAGCTTGATGCCCCGCCAATAGAATTTCTGCGACACGCTCGATTAAAGCAATGCGGGTGAGTGCGATACACGTACGAAGAGCTCCTTGCCTTGGTGCCACAGCTTGCCTGCCCAAGACGCACCCGCCGGCGGTGGCACAAGGATACCATGCTGCGAGGCGTCCTCCAAATCATGCTTGGTTGCTTCCATAAGGGTCTCTTCGTGCGGAGGAGCCGTCGAGGATTCAGGAGCAGAGGCGCTCTTGGCGATTGTGGGTACTGGGACGGGTTCAGGCGGAGTCGCCGATAGCTTCGGCGGGGGCTTCACGGGCGCAGGGCGTAGCTGAACCTTCGGTTTGCTTATGGAAGGAGTAGATACCGGTAATGGCGGAGGGTTGGCGTCGCCGGCTTTCGCCTTTACGGGGGGCGGCGTCGACGTGGAGAGCAGACGCGCCGACAGCTGGTACGCGAGTAGCGAGGACGGCGAGATAGCAGCCCATTTGTGGCGAGCTACAGGGGAGAGACTCGCACTCGCATGGCGGAGCCTACATTGCGAGATGACGACCTGGCGGTTGTGTCTTGATAACACAAGACTGCTACAGAAAGTACTGATTTAGCGCGTCGGGTCCAAATGCGCGACGATGATCTTCCTACCTCTCTACGAAACCATTCCGTCCAACGGCGCGCAGCATACAAGCAAACACTCTCCGGGGGAGAACAGAATGTGAGAGGGGCTAAATGAAGGCGTCCGTCGTGGTGAGGGTCGAGTGAGAGTGAAGAAATGGCGTTTGCGCGTCCGGCCGGCTTACTGCGTGCCCGCCACCGCCAGCCGCCAGCCACCGTGAGGGCTGCCAAACTTTGTCTTTCGCACTTCGACGACAAAAGTCGTGCATACAATTGGCTACGACGACGAGCACGACGACGAGCAACATCCGTGAACTTTGCCACGCCGGCACCAATCATATCGGCCTCATTGCCCAAAATACTCATGGCTGAAGCTAGCGTGACTCCCCGCTATGCGGCCTCCACAGCATCTGCTGTCTACGGGGGCAATCCACCGTATCTTGATGCCCAAACTGCACCTATCCTCATTCCCCGTGGTGGAGCATCAGGCAATGTGGAAAGAGAGCTCCTTGCAGACCTCACGCAGCGTGCGGCAGCGGCAGCCTCTTCGCTGGCTTGTGGAAGCATCCTTGCTGGAACGACAAGCGAGTCCGATGAGTACGGTGATGTCGCATTCTGGCTTGGCGAAGGGGACTTTGCACCAGGACGTGAACGCGAGATCCTCGACGCCCTGGGTCTGACATCGCGTATAGCGCCTCAGCCAAAGGTGAGTACCTCAGCACTGGCTCGACGAACTGCAATGCGATGAGATGATTTACATATGGTGCCGGCGCACCTGCCTTTTTGGCTTCAGATCTTACATGTCAACCTCTCCCCATCAACGCATCTCCCCGTCGCACTTCCCACTGCGCCGGGCGGAGCGGTCGCGGCTCTCACGAATGCATTGTCCCGCCTAGACTCCCTGCATTCCTTCAGGGTCGAGGGGGTTGCGGGAGACGACTCCATGGTCCTGTACGTGTTACTCGGCCAGCTGACGACATCGGATGGATCATCGCCATGGGCGGGCTTGATGGGCCTCGCAGTGTGGTCATGGTGAGTCCGACCAGATCTCCATTGACAAATCTCCTTGGTCCGTACGTGAAGTTGACGGGTAACTGGCACAGAACTAGGGCGAGATATTGCCTTGGGGATTATCTCGAAGGTGTGTTTTCAAATGATCAGTGTAGCTCGCGTCTTTCCAGGCGCACGGCGGCACAATTGCAAGCCCTGCCATGCGATGGCAAAGGCACTCGCAACCCGCACTTCGTTCTCCTGTGATGAAACCACCGCTCTTCCATTCTTGTGCGTTGCGACAATCATCTTTCGCTCACTATCACGCATAGCAAGCGGCTATGTGCAGTAGGATGTTAACGTTCCCTGTATATCCCCTTTTATAAGCCTGATCTTCTTGTGAACGAGGTCTTTTGGCGGAGGACGTCTCTCAATTTGGACCAAAGTTTCCACAACGAGTTACACCCTCACTCAGCGTCCAGACCTTTAGTTGGGAACTTGAGCGCGTCGCATACGCCACGGATCCGAGGAGGGATTGATCTAGCTCGTGCGGAGAGGCGCTTCGTGTGATCACCGTTGTAGGCATGGTGGGCTCTTCCTCCGAGGGCGCGTCGGAAATGGAACAGGGCCGTGCCTTGCCCAAGTCGCGCGGGCGCACCCGTGGCGCGGCGGCGCGGGTAAGTGAGGCTACCGCATCAGACTCTAGGAACAACACTTACATCGCAACATCGATGATAGTTCCCGCGCCACGACCCCTGCAGGTTGCTGCATCGCACGATGCACGATGCACCCCAGTCGGTACCCAGCCCAGCAGTCCACCAAACGTGCATGAGGACCTTTCGCAATTGCATTTTAAAGTATTACTGGGAAGACTAGCTATTAGCTAGCTCATAGGATACGAACGAAGTTCTATGATACATGTGGCCCGTTGCGTAACTGGGAAGAGGGTGGTATTCTATGGCTGGAAGATATATAAAGCTATAGGCAGAATGCGGCGTCTGGCGGCGAGTGTAAGGGATACAGTTCCAAATAGATATTCCTAGAGTACAGTGTGTTGAGTCGAGGTGTAGTATTGCTGCAGGGGACAATCAGGGTTGAAACTCAAAAATACGGCTCTGTGCTGAGGTGGATCGGATGGCGCGGCTGGCTCATCGCGTCAAAGTTGACAGAATCGAAGGACGGAAGGAGGCCGTTGAGGCCCGCGAAGTCGTTCGGGAGGCTATCTGAAGGGAGGAGCATGTCGGATGAGGGGTACGCGGGATACGGCATGTACGCCTTCTCCGGGACGTCGGTAACAAAGGCAGCCTGTGGATCGGGGCACGACGGCGTGGCGACCATGGGCGTGGACGCCGTCGAGCCTGCATACGAGAAGGAGTCGTAGAAGCCCGAGTCGTCGTAGGAGCCGCCACTGCCGTCCCCGGGGAGGAGCGTGGGCATGTACGGGAATGCGCTCGGGTCGGGGCTGCCGCCGTACGGAGCGCTGCTGGCGAACTCCGGGGTGGCGAGGCTGCTGCTCGAGCTCGGCGAGTACGCGGCGGGGCTGTGCGTGCGCGAGAGCGTGGGCAGCGGCGAGACGGACGCTGAGGAGCGCACGGACGAGGGCACGATATGCTCCGGGGTGTGCACGCGCGCCTTGGGCTGCGGGAGGGGGAGCGTCTGTGTAGCACGGCAGCAGCAGGGGTGAGTGCAACGCAGCAATCACGCAGGCGGGAGAACTCACGTAGCGCGAGATGATCTTCTCGAGCGCCTGCGGAAGGACGGCCCAGTCGAACACCTTGAGGTCCTTCTCGATGTTGCGCGGCTTCGGCGCGGGGAAGTTCATGATCTGGAGGAAGAACTCGCTGCTGTCCGGCCGATTCTTGGAGACGGTCTTCGGCCGGAAGCCCTCGAGGTTGCGCCGGATGCGGTTCTTCTCCTCGATGTCGAACTCGTGCCCGACGAGGCGCTCGAGGAGCAGGATGATGTCCACGGACGTCACGTAGCAGCCGTCCGTCTCCTTGCGGTAGATGCAGGAGACCACCGTGTCGCCCTCGGCGTAGTCCTCCTGCCGCACGGTGGCGCAGGAGACCAGCAGCTTCGCGCCGTCCTGGATCCGCGTGAAGCGCACGAGCCGCCGCCCGGCTGCGAGCTCCTCCTTGTCCCAGTCCTTGGTCATGCTCTCGAGGTCGTTCTCGAGGGAGAGCACAGCGCACTTGGCACCCGAATCGTCCTCCCCGGAGGCGGTCCGTCGTGTACGGATGAGCGAGGCCTTCTTGGCTGGACGGGTGGCGCGAACGCCGTTGAAGTCTTGCATGTAGTGGTCCGAGGGGTAGATCTCCACGGTTGAGCCCTCATGGTCATCCTTGCCCTTCACAGGACGCGTGAGAGTAGATACGGAGGCTTCGAGCGCATCCTCCTGAGAGACATAGCCTACTACTGGCGGGCTGTAGCTGGCTGTGAGTTGGGGAGAGGTCAGAGCATGCTGAAGATCGTGATTGAACTGGGCGCATACCAAAATCTACCACAGAGAAGTTGCCGAAGGTAATTGTGTCGATCACCTCGTCGGTACTGCTCAATGCCTGGGCCGACAGCGGCAACACAGATGTCGCCATTGCCTGTACATCGCGAATTGGTACGCGCGCTTGCAGCTCGAAATGCCTGTCAGGTAGCCTGCGGACGGACGTTGTCAGAGCACGCCGACCCAGCACTAGACGCAGATATATGGTATCCGCCGCCTGCAGGGTGAAGTCGATGTTCGCCGTGATGGTGGCACCAGGCGGGCCTTGAGGGGGAGAGTACGCGTAGACGCGTAACGCGCCACGCGGAGATTCGACAAATTGCGGCGGGATGCTCATCACGTCGCGCTGCCGTTGAGCTGCGGCAAAGCAGTGTTAGCCAGCGGGATAGGGAATGATGGAACTAGCACGTACCACCTGGGGTGGGCGAGCGCGATGAAGAGGCGGACGAGGAGGGATAAGGGCGATACGAGGCGCGTGAGCCACAGGATCCGGAACGTCGGCTAGGTCCTATAGCACTGTCGGCGGATGATACTCGTGGAATGCAAGCCATGGCAGCGAGCGGGTATCGGTCTAGCATGGTAAACACTGTGAGCGAGGTACGGTGAATCAGAGGGGGGTTTCTCACGGCGTCAAGAGTCTTCTGTCCTCGAGGTCGTCCAACGACACGCGGCGGGGACTTGTATGTACAGAGGCTGGTCCGGGTGGCTGACCTATGAGGCGAGTTCTTCGTGTAGAGATAGGCGCGACGCTGGCTCGATGGAGACAAAGAAAAGCCTCAGCGACGTAGAGAGGGGAATAATGCAACGTCGCGTTGGCATTTCGGGCGTTGGTATAAGTATCATGCCCGGGCTTCGTTCCGTCGCTGGTTTCGAGTGTCCAAAAAAGGCAACGGCTTGGTGCCCTAGACGATCACGGGCATCCCCGCATCCCTGCTAATCTCGATGGGCCGCGTTTGATTTTGACCTAACCGAGCGCAAGAACCCTCTTTTCCCCCGCAAGGTAACTCTCTCAAATGCTGCGGCTCGCTGCAGCGAGGCTACCCGCGATGCTAACAACCAAAATCAGCGAAGTTCATTTTGTTGAGCAAGTTTCTTTGACCTGTCAAACCTGTCAAGGTTGTCGATCGGGCGTGTTGATGGCTCTCGGTACGCGACGGCCCGCCACGTTTTGAGTGGCGGGCGATAGCCTCGTGCAAGCCTCGTGCGCGCTGCCCATCGTCGATACAGGAGAAGATACGGATCGGCATGATGTACAGCACGCGCAACCCACGCGTTCTCTTGATCATGATCCTCCGAGCTGTGTTACGCACAGCCTCCACTGCTGCAACGCGTCTCCAGGCCTGGGGCTGAGACGCACGCACTTTGTTAGAAGAAATCCTCCCACAAGCCCAGCGCCTCACCCACCATTGCTCTAGTACGACTATCTGCAGTGAGCCTGACGTTAATAGTGGTACAGTACTGGCAGCGGACCAGCACCAAGATGAGCTTCTCGACCCGCCGAGTCCCCGACGACCACTGTCGCAAGTTCCTGATTCGTACTTTAATGTATTCGAATGTATTATAATCCAAAGAGACGCCCAAGCGGTTTGAATGCATTCGAATCAAAGCGAACTAATGAGAGTCTTGCCGGAGACACCCGAATCGAAGCTCCGACATTAGTATGCTCAACGCTACGATTGTCATCTCGATGCTTAGACATTATAATCAGATTTTAATGTATTCTCATGTTCAGGTCGCGAATGCCAGGGCGTGTATCTGAATGCATTTGAATGGACTACAATACGGCCCGCTTGTTTGCGTGAATACATTTGAATAGGTTATAATTTGACTCTGCTTGTCTATTTGAATACATTTGAATAGACTGCAGTGCGGCCCCGCCCACCCGCCCATTGACAGTGCCCGCCCGCCCGCCCATTGACAGCGCCCGCCCGCCCGCTCTTCTGCTCGCTCTCCTGCTCGTTCCCCTTCTCGCTCACCCGTTGTCCAGCTCGCTCGCCCGTTGTCCTGCTCGTGCTCCTGCCCGCCCGCCCGCCCGCCCGCTCTTCTGCTCGCTCTCCTGCTCGTTCCCCTTCTCGCTCACCCGTTGTCCAGCTCGCTCGCCCGTTGTCCTGCTCGTGCTCCTGCCCGCCCGCCCGCCCGCCCGCTCTTCTGCTCGCTCTCCTGCTCGTTCCCCTTCTCGCTCACCCGTTGTCCAGCTCGCTCGCCCGTTGTCCTGCTCGTGCTCCTGCCCGCCCGCCCGCCCGCCCGCTCTTCTGCTCGCTCTCCTGCTCGTTCCCCTTCTCGCTCACCCGTTGTCCAGCTCGCTCGCCCGTTGTCCTGCTCGTGCTCCTGCCCGCCCGCCCGCCCGCCCGCTCTTCTGCTCGCTCTCCTTCTCGCTCGCCCGTTGTCCTGCTCGTGCTCCTGCCCGCTCGCCCGTCCGCGTGTCCGCCCACTCGCCTCTTCTGCTGCTCGTTGCTGCTCGTTCTCCTGCTCGCCCGCTCGTTCTCCTGCTTGCCCGCTCGTTCTCCTGCTTGCCCGCTCGTTCTCCTGCTCGCCCGCTCGTTCTCCTGCTCGCCCGCTCGTTCTCCTGCTCGCCCGCTCGTTCTCCTGCTCGCCCGCTCGTTCTCCTGCTCGCCCGCTCGTTCCCCTGCTCGCCCGCTCGTTCCCCTGCTTGCCCGCTCGTTCTCCTGCTCGCCCGCTCGCCCACCTGCCCACCCGGCCCCTTGGGCCCCTTGCCCGCCTGTCGACCTGCATGTAGTGTCAATGGAGGGCAGCGGTAGCGTGGTCAGCGGGGATGCAAGGATGTATGGCCGGGGTACACACCTAACTCAGTGGCAGAGTAGTTAGGGGGGAAGTGGCGAGGGTATGCGACAGCGTCGAAGTATAGCTTGCCGAGGTAGAATCGTGCATTGTGCTTCAGGCGCGAGGTGGCGACGGGGTCGTGATCGATGCAGGAGGCCACCCGAGAGGTACAACACCGGACAGCTAGCGAATCACCGCGCAGAAGGAATAGGGCGTCCATGGTAACGATGCTGGAGGAGGAGCTCCTTGCGCGACGATACGAGATATCGCTCGCCTAGATGGCACCACACCAGGTGCCTGTTCAAGCCGTCCTCCGTGAGGTCCGTCAACAGGTCTCTACACGGACGGCCGAACCTGCAGCGCTGACCGTCCTCGCCGTCCTCACCATGGTGACTCGTGCGGCGAATCCATGCGTATTAGCGTAGGCCGGGGGCGCGGGTTCAGGTATGGTACACCAGGCCATGCAGTCGTGCCAGGAACCATCGCCGACGAACGTCAGCCTGACCGACGTGGACAGATATGACTTGAAGGTGCGTGCAAGCAGCTCGGTCGGACGGTTGTGTTAGTGACTGTCAATGTAAGTGAACGGGCGGGCTACGCACACTAAAAAGAGCAGCGCGGGCAGTGAGGTGGCAGACGACTTAGCGGTCCGGTGTTGATTGGGCCGAAGCAAGTCGTCGGGAGGCGAGGGAGCGCGGGGAGCGAGAAGGGCAGAGCGCGGGGCGAGGAAAGGTATGGGAGAGCGCGAAGGGATGGTCGTAGTGGGAGAAAGGAATGAGGTGGCTCAGCGCTACTTGGTCGGTGGCTGAGCTGTGGCGCGAGCTTAGACCTCGAAGATTTTAGTATCAATGTAAGGAGACCGTCTGCGGGAATAAGGATGGGTTGACGCGGTGTCGGCAGGCACTCACTGTTGACCGGCGTGCTCTGTTATGACTGCCCACGAATGATATGCGTGCAAATCCATTTGTATCATACCGGTCCATAGGTACTAGTACATGCATATTCACTTCTTACGCCCAGAACGTCGCACCGGGCCTTTCTGAAGGGCCGGGACTTCGGGTGTATCTCCTAGTAGCTCGGTCACAACTGCCTGCACCTCGATGACGTCCCCCGCCCGAGTCGTCAATCGCGCCGAACGGCTTGTTGATGCCGCTCTCGTCGAACGTTTCGCTGGTGCCTTGCCCGATGCTTGGCTCGCCGATGCTGCATTGGCCTCTCCAGGTGCTTCGCGGGGGGCGGCCATGTCAGACGACGAGGCAGACGACGGAACCGAGGTGAGCGCGGACAACCCCGCCGAGGCGTACGACAAAGCGGAGGAAGGGGAAACGTCTTCAAGTGGGGCAACGATGTTCATCCCAGGCGCGGTGTCCTCGGTGTCCTCGGCATCACTGCTCGATGCGTTCTCGTCGACGATGATGCTGAGCTCCGCGAGGGCATTGAGCCCATCTTCGAATGTAAGTGACTGAGGGATATCCTCACGTGCAAGTGAGGGCGCAGGCGGAGGGGAAACGACACCGAACGTATGCTCGAGGAAGAAGGCGTAGAGTTCCGCCTTCCGTACGGGGTGCATGCACACCAACAATTCGAGGAGCTTCTCAAATCGATCCTTGTAATTGACCCCTGTCACGTCACCTGGTTTCTCGAACGATAACAATCTGTCTGGTGATGGCAAGTAGAAGCCCTTGATGTGCATCAGGCTCAGGGTATGGAAGCATTGGTATTGTTGACTTACAAAGATAGCGGACATGACTATCAAGCCCGGTGTCGGCTCTGTGATGTTCCATTTCTTGCCGGCAGGTGCTTGGCCCATCGTCGCGCCCGACTTCGAGATGAGAGAGTAGATGCCGAACAGGATAACCCGCGCGATCTATGCACTCTTGTTAGCACATACGTAAATGGTACCACTACGAAACTACTCACCCTCGCGAGGCGGACGTTGCGAAAAATGTGGCCCATACGCCGCGGAGACTCACCCTCCGGGAAGAGAACTGGACTGTACAGCCCGTAGCTCCCGAGGTCATCGCGAACGAGTTGCTGTAGCTGCGCGTTCGACGCGCGATCGTATTCTTGCCGCAAGAACCACTCTTGAGGCATGTCGAAGATTTGGTTTGAAATCTTGATCAGGTTGAGCAGCATTGTTGACCGTGCATGCGCAACCTTCCTGCCGAACTGCGAACCATCAGTTCTCGCGGGTGGTGATATCAGGGATGGTACTCACCATTTCAGATATGGAGGAATCCCTGCTCGCAAGCAGGGGGTGCAGCTCCTCCGGGACGACGCTGTACAGCTCAGCTGCCTGGGCGGCCTGCTTTGATGTGGCGCTCTCGAAACGTCGTGAACTCGCGGGGTCAATGTCCGGAGAAGCAGCCACCCCGAACGACGGCTTGTGGAGATATGGGGAGATCAGCTTAGAGTAGCGCTGGACAGCGTTGTCCCAGAGTCGATTCATCGTGCGATGATCAGTAGAACCGCTAGATGGAGCCGGAGCGTTACTTGTCGCGGGGGCCACGGACCGACCACGTTTAAGCTCGGCGGAGAGGCTTGTGAGCTGCGCCTTCGCTGTGCGGAGTTCGTTGCGCAGGTCTATGTTCTCGGAGTTGAGTTTCATTAATGCCTGAGAAATGGTCATCGAAAATGTAATCCTGACGAGGGAAAACTCACACGACGGAGCTGATTCTCAGATGCCCCCGGCCCGGGTATCTCGACTGTTGTAGTAGCTGCGACAGAGGAGACGCTGATGGAGGACAGAACCTGGACATTGGAGTCCGAATCGCCATCTTCACGAACATCGCGGAGTGCTTCGGTGAAGTCTTCTCCCTCACCGAGTGCAGTGCGCCCTTGAGGAGGTCGCTGGGGCACGGGCATCCTCAGTGTGCGATGGGACGACCGGGTGGTGGGGGAGTCAGCGAGGCTTAAGTACATCGAGTGGTGTGAGCCCACTCACCGTGTAGTACCTGCAGTCTCTGCGAAGGGGCGCGTGACACTGGCAATGTACCTAGCAGAGTACGTACTCCAGCACCCGCATGTTGAGGGAAGGGCGGAAATGAGCGGGATTCTCACTCGTGGAAGGCCTCGATTACATCGGATCTATATAGGCATCAGTCAGAAGCGATCTTATGAACACTGTACGTACCTTCTTTTGCGGCGATTGCGGTGCGATAGTAATCGTCTGTGAAGGACCGGAGTGAGTACGCACCTCGTTGTGTTTTTGGACGGACCAGAGCGACACGGTGGCTTGCATGCGCCTGGAAAGAATCGCCCTGCTCCCGCATTCTCCTTCCCGAACAGGCCCATCCTCACCCGTATCCATCTCCAACATGGCTTTGTTGTAGGTCTGTGCATCGGGCTGACTAGAACTGTCAGTCACCATACAACGCCGCACACGCGCAACGGGGACGTACGAATCCTTAGAGTCTTTGCACCCGTCTTGTAGCTGGTTGCCGTCAGTACGAACCACAATATAACATACGCACAGGTCGTGGGCACCATGATCTCCTCGGCCTGTTGTGGTTGTGGAATGAAGCGAGTAACTTAGTTCGAGTATTGTTAATGGGCGCCTGAGCGATCATCGGAGGAGGAGGGTGTTCAGCTTCCGCATCTACAGCAGGAGCCGCACCCGTCCAGTTACATCACTACCTCGGAGTACTCGCCACTTACCTAACCAGACCTTTGAATGTCCCCTTTTTGGGATGAGCATTTGAACAAGATTCTGGCAAGGAATACACGATAGCATTGATAGCAACTTCATAGCAAGGCGAGGACAAGGTAAGCAAGTTATAAAGTATATACAATGGAGCATTTGCGAGACAGAGGAATATTACAGTAGGGCCCCGGGTACCACAAGTTTTGAAGCGACTGAACACGCGGATGGACTGCAAAATGTGCCGCAAACCCACGTTGCACGCGGAATCCTACCACGCCCTCGCATGCCACTCCCAGACAAATGAGTTCCCGTCTGCCACCGAAAGGTCCTGATGCGTCGTGTCCACAAGCCTGAGCTCCGAATCATGAGGGGCCCCGGAATACGCATCGGCATCGCATTTGAGCTCCGAGAGAGTCGAGACCCGGGCCCACGGCGATGTTCCGACTTCGAAGGCGGAAGGCTCGACGAATGTTGGCTGCCGGTAGTTGTCGAAGCGGACGCCGTTCATACTAATGGCTCTGGGCGGTGTCGATGCCCAAGACGTCTGACCTTGTGAAGCCGGCCATGGCCACTCGGGAGTGTTAGGGTCGTCGGCGGGAAGTCCGTATGTGGTCTCCTCGACAGCTACTAGCGTCGTAGCAGCAGGTTGGTATGAGGCGAGGTAAGTGGCCGCGGTTGGCAGATCGACAAGGCCAAGTGACAGCAGCGAGGACGCCGGTAGCGATGCAGGTGAGGGGGAAGCGTATATAGCGGGTGGCTCCTGAAAATCGTGCCGAACCTTCGCTTCAAAATCCCGCAACACAGCGGGGTCGACGTGCAGCTTCCAGTCGAGGTGAGAGCACATATCTCGCTCCATTTCGTTGAGAACAGGTAAGGCAAACATATGCATGCTAGCCGTAACCCAGGCGGTGTTCGCGAATGTGTCGTCGCAATTGACTTTTGATGATAGGACCAAAGCGGTGAGGACGAGTCGATGTCCTGATGCCGCGCGAGCTCTAGGAAACCGTGCCTTCAAGCGGTGGAGAAGATAAAGGGCGGCGAATGCAATGGGAAGCTGGAGCCGGGTTCGATGAATGACATAGAGGGTGAAGTATGCGAGTGAGTACGGCTCGGTGCAGGGATCGCCGGGGTTGGTGTTGTACTCAGCGTCTGGGCATGCGAACAAGTCGGCGACAAACCTAGCGCAGAGTTCGGAGAACACTCTGCGCTCTGCGTACTCGAGGAGCTGAGGATGACGGGTGAGCGGGCATACCACACCACGGCGGATGACGGACTTACCTTGGCCTGATTATTGCAGTGCTCTGAGTCGCCACCATTCGACAGCACCGGAAGGGCCGAGACGTGCTCCGTGTGCTGTTCGTAGCGACTAGTCCAGGATTCGGATACCGGGATAGTAGGCTCGGATATCGTCGTCTCGTAAGTTTTTTCTGGCGATGCTGTAGAAGCTGCGAGGTGTGTTAGTAAGTCCGTTTCGCAGTTCAGCGACGGGCACACGCACCTCGAACCTCGAAGGCCATCTATGCGGCTCACCCCCTCAGGCTTCTCTGCAGCCACCCCACTTCCAGCTTGTGTGAGTACACCCGGCGGCCCTTGGACCAGGTAACCTGAACCTGCAGTAGCAGGCGTGGCAACAGCGAGGCAGAAGGCGGGGTAGACGCTCCCACCGTGCAATCAACCTCGATATCAATTGTATGATCGAACTCGATCGATCCCTCCTCCCACCTTGCTCGCATCCTCTGTCCTTCGCCGCATCTCCTCTCCCAATACCTTGCAGGCCCCGTCATGTCGTCCAAACGTTGATTGTACTCACCGTCAAAGTACAGATCGCGTACAATGTTGGATCGCCCCGCTGCTCAAGATAACTGTCGGAAACATCGTACCGCGGCAAGCGATCGACCTCACTGGACGAGCGTGCATATGCATGTCTTTTGGATTGTGAGTCTGATACATATGTTTGATTTCCTTGTGCTAATGTACTTCCTGTCAATCGGGCGACAGCCCGTAGCTTGGCCCCTCGCACCCGCACCTGCCCTCGCCACCGCCTCTACCTGATGCCTGACACCCGCCGCTCTCCCCCGCTGCTGTCCCCGGACACATACCCCTCCCTCGCCCGGCGCATCCTCGATAAGGCCAACCCCTTACTCGGGTCTTGCACGCGGCATGCCCTCGTCGTGATCCCTGGCCCATCCCCATTCCTCGACTACTGGCTACTGCACCTCGCTGATCTGCCGACCTCTGCTACCCTCCGACGCCTCTCCTCCTCAAAGTTCGGCCATGCCCCACGCCCGCCCAAGGTGTAGAGCAAGCCGTCCATCCAAACACCCTTCGCACCCACAGTCCCGCCGCCGCTCTACCTGACCAGCCCAATTCCGCTCCGCCCGCTCACCTCCCATTGCTCTTGCTCTTCTCGCCCCCTTCCTCGCCCCCGCGATCCTTCCTATGCCTCCGCGCTGCCACCCCTGCGTTACCATTTGATGCAGCCTGAGGGCTCTACGACGAATCAAACGATGCCCGTCAACCCTTCGTTTCGTGCACACAGTCGACCCTCAAAGTGCTCTCTGTATGTACCCACACACTGCCTTCCTTCTCTCAATGCCGACGCTCACTCACGCACTGGCATCCGAACACCATCTCAAGGGTGCCATCCGACCCGTAGCTCACACGCAAACATCCCGCTGTTGGTCCGAAGCATTTCCGTGCGCGGGACGGCTCACAATGCAATGTTCTTCGCGACGCACCACACTGGAGGTACGCCGCCCTTTACGCGTGTCGCTCGGCCGCACTGACATTCTCATTCCTCGCCGCGGGAGACTCATCTCGACCGCGGCCGCAACACATCGCGCGCCCTGACTGTCGTAGCAGCGGTACGTCGTACCTATCCTATCCCTACCCGACTCACGCGTATGTATTCCCTCAGGCTCCAAGCTTCGCTATGGCCCAAACGGAGCCTACCGCGCTCACCGACCCCAAGAAGATCATCTCGCAGGCGCAGATGACGGTCGCGGAGCAGCTCCGCCGCAGATCAGACTTGTTCGACGAGAAGAAAGCCTATTCGGAGGAGGACGCCGAGCGTGTACTCGGAGTATGACGGGGACGGCAATGGAGACGGGGACGACGGCGGGATGCTCGACTTCGGGACGGACGACCCGTTCCCGGCGGACCCGAATGCGCTGCCAGAGCAGCAGTTCACGTTCCGCGCTGTGTTTGTCGGCTGTGCGTTGGGCACGGTCATCTCCGCGAGCAAGTGCGTATCTTTTTTCGTCCTCTTCCTCTCTCAGCGGCGTGTCGTGTGTGATCGGGCGTGCTCACGAGCAATGCACAGCGTGTACTTGGGCTTGAAGACGGGGTGGACCTTCGGCGCGTCGATGTTCGGGTCTATCTTCGGCTTCGCGATCCTCAATCCGCTCTCGAAGGCGCTCCCGGAGAGATTTGGGGGTGAGTACTTTGGGCCGAAGGAGAACGTCTGTTGTCAGAGCGCAGCAACGGTACGTATTCCGCTTGTGTCATTGCTATGTCGGCCATTGACATAGATCGCCCAAGCTGCTGGCTCGCTCGGGCTGCTATTCACTTCCGGATTCCCGGCCGCGTACTAGCTAGGCCTGCTCGGCGCAAACCCATCCGCTGACTTCGGGTGCGTCGACCGTCACAACGCACTCTCCCTCCCGAAACGTACTGACATTCGCTTAGGCGGCTCATCACCTTCACGATCTGCTGCGCCTACGTCGGCATCTTCTTCACGATGCCCCTCCGGCGACTGTACATCCTCAAGCTGAAGCTCACCTTCCCGAGCTCCGTCGCGACCGCGTACACGATCCGCTCGCTGCACGTCGGGCGCGCGGCAGCGGCGACCGCGCGCAAGAAGACGTGGGCCCTCGTCGCGTCGTTCCTCGCCTCGATCTGCTGGCGCGTGACAAGCGAGTACGCACCGGGGATCATGTGGGACTGGCACTGGAGCTGGTGGTTCTACCGCGCGGGATGGCAAGGGCTCTCGTCGCGTCGTTCCTCGCCTCCATCTGCTGGCGCGTGACAAGCGAGTACGCACCGGGGATCATGTGGGACTGGCACTGGAGCTGGTGGTTCTACCGCGCGGGATGGCAGTGGATGATGTGCACCGAGTCGTGGGTAGGCCGCCGTTCTCTTGTGCCTCACTGTTCTGTTCTGTATGCTGACTGTGTCTGTGTGCGCGCTGTTCAGGGATGGGTGTGGGAGTGGACGCCTGCGTTCATCGGATGCGGGTTGCTCGTCCCGATGAACCGCTCCGCCTCTTTTGTGGGAGGCGCTGTCCTCGCATGGGCGATCATCGGACCAGCCCTGGTTGCGACCGGTCGCGCGTTCGGCACGCCGATGTCGCCGCTGTACCCGGGCTACCTCGACTACTCCAACATGGACCTGCCCGACCCCGTGCACCACCCCTCGCCGGAGTACTGGATGATCTGGCCGGACTGCATGCTCCTCCTCACCTCAAGCGTCGCGGAGATCCTCGCGAACTACAAGACGATCGTGACCACGTTCAGTGTCCTCCTCGAGCCGCTCGTCACCAAGGTCCGCCGGCTCGCCCGGCTCGGGGAGCACGACGCTGCTCGCATCTGCCGCATTGCGCCTTGTGTCCACTGTCTCGCGTCTCACGTCCGCTGTCTCGCGTCTCACGTCCGCTGTCGCGCATCTCACGTCCGCTGTCTCGCATTTCACGTCCACTGTCTCGCGTCTTACGTTCGCGCGTCTTACGTTCACTGTCTCACAGCTCGTGTCCGCCATCTCACGTCTTGCATCTTGTGTTCGCTGTCTCGCATCTCCGCTATCTCGTGTCTTGCATTTGCTGTCTCAAGTCTGCTACCTCAAGTCTGCCACTCATGCTCACTGTCATTTGCTGGACCTCATTGCTTGTTGTCCATCTGTAGTAGTACTACTAGTAGTGAGTTGTTGTTTCAAGTCACCTAAGGCAATATATATTTGGTGGTAGTGGGGTAACTTGAATACTACAGATCAAAACGAATGGTACGTAGGGAGTTCAGTCGACAAAACATATCCGGGTCAGTGTCCACTACAAAGAAATCTCCTGTTGGTGCATGGTCTGGTACAACCAATGCACCTCGTATGATATCTGTGGCAGGGAAAAGCATCATAGACTTGGTGCTGGGGCAAACTCGGTAGAGACCTAGGTCCTTGTCCCTGTCCTGAGCAATGACTTCTCCATCCAATGGTTTCACCATGATGAAGGGATAGTCAATGCCACCCACTGAGAGGGAGAAGACAAACAGAAGCTTGGCAAATATGTCACTTTCCTCAGTGGATAGGAGGACATGACATCAGGAAAAACCGCCTGTCCTGCTCAACCTTTATTTAAGGCTCTAAGGGACTTATAGAGCGTTAAAAACAGCCAAAGAGCCAAAGTCGAGCGCCTAACATCCCCAAGACAAGTCCGCCACTTCGAAGAAGCCCGAACCGTTGAAAAGATGTGTTTTTCCTTGAAGAGCGCAAAGCTTCCACCACTAAGCATCTGAAGAGTGCTGTCAAGCTGGCACCGTCATACCTGCATCATGCGCTCTTCTAGGCTCTTTCATCACACAGAAAGTATATTCCCACAGCTCTCATAAGGGGTGGGCTCTGAAAGGTTTCCCATAGCTTTTTTAACCTCTTCAATTACTCAACAAGTGTTTATAAGTGGGGCTAATGGGCCCGCCGGGGGAATTCTGGTTCCGCCAGGGCGCTGCAGGGGGGGGCACATTACATAGCAAACAAATCATAGCATGCATTGTACAGTAAGAATACAGGATAAGAAGCCGACGAGGATACAGGAGGGAGCAGTACTTTACATAGGATGTGTTGAACCACCGTCGATAGAACAGTAGCGATGTGGTATATGGTGGTCAACACACTTACAGTAAAGCACAAGGGTCCACGCGGCCAGAGTCCAGCCAGGAACGACGAGGATACCAGAGGAACGAGTGGCCTTATACACCCATCTGTAGGTTCAGGTCAGCCAATGAATTCCCACCCCCAGACATGAATCTCCTGCCTGTACAGCTTCTTCTCCACGCTTCACCGCCGTCTATTGACTGGGACCGGCAGCAGCACCCCCAAGGACTTCGTCCTGAGCCCAGAGCGCCTTGATGCGGGCCCTCACCGATTTGACCTTGGTGTCCTTCGAGGACCCTTGCTG
>MPVS01000307.1:906-14196 GCA_001931775.1 Fomitopsis pinicola
TGAGTCGGGGCCCGGTTTGTCATTCTGCTGACCGGTCCGATGCCTGCTTCGTCTTCTGTCCGACGAACGCTTCTTTGCTAAGTATAAACCAGCCAATTGCGTGGTGCGCATTTGGTACAGACGTTAAGCTCTGTATTACCTAAGTCAGGCCTGATGAGCTCTATAAGAGAGCGAAACAGGTGCGCTGTTGTATCTCAACACCGCTGTTGCCTGCCCTTCGCCCTCTGTCACCTAGGGGGACTCCTCCTCCTCGGCTCGCTAACGCTCGCCTCGTCGTCGTCGCCCCCTACCTAACCCAGCACCCGGGTCCGTATAATACCATGCATACTGAGTTCTTAATGAGACTTATTGTTACGAGAGAACACAATAATCAAAATTTACTGGTTTGACATCATGAGGGCGCGTGAACAGAGCAGATGGCCCCACACCGGATTAGGCAATAATGACATTTTCCGCCAAGATGGTGTCTACAGTGCCTACAGGCCCTATGCTATGGCTTCTCGGTAGTGCTACACAAGTGCTACAGTAGCCTTCAACTTCTCGTACGCACTATGTAAACGGTACCCTGCCTCGCGCCCTCGCATCCCTCCTCTGGCATACATAGTACCCTGTAGGAACGGGGTGATTTCCAGATGTCTGATGAGTACTTTGACCCACAGCTTCTCGGAATCTCATGACACACCTGTCGATTCTGTACGTACAGGGCCTCGCTCATGTCTGCACCTTGAACGACGCGATTGACCGCTCCCTGCGGAGTCTGCACGGTTTGAAGCCCTTCGAGGACACCCGGCTGCAGTATAAATTGAACAGGGCGGCAGTACTGTAACTCATGATTCCAGCCGCGAGTCTCAGTGCAAAGCCGTCCTGACCTAGTCAACCCAACCTCTCCCGTCGTCGCGTCATACTCTGCAGAATGCCACCGGCATTAGCGATTCCTACCACCGCGTCTCCGCGGTACCATCCATACTCGATGCAGCTTCGCCGTGATTGGCGTGCGAGGGTGAGTGCACTGTTTTCGCAGCCTGCAATGACACTCAAGGTTCGCCGCGGATACGTAGAAGCGTTACCACAACAGTTTGACCTGGTACTATCCGGTCTGGCTTATCAAACACTTCGACGTCCTCAGTTGTAAGTACTCCTCATTGTAGACATCGCGCCTTGGCTGACTGCTCATATATCTAGATCCAAGGCCGTGACGGCATAGCTTACCGTACATAACCTCATCACCCATAGTGCAAGCCTCGATATCACGCACTTCACTGTCTCGTGCATGTAGTATCTCATGGCTACTTCATTGACATCCCTCACCATTCTGGTCACTCTATGTGTGTGCTGAGGGCGGGTGGACAGAGTCCGCACGAGTATAGTCGAGGAAGGAAATGTGATTATACGTACAGTAGCAGTCTAACGTGAAGTCCATGATATCATCCATGTGCGGCAATGAGCCTCCAAATGGAGAGCGACACGACGCTCATATCTACATGATAATGCAGTCCTTGTCCTTCCCACCCTTCCCTGACCCAGACGACGCATCATCGCCTGAGTTGCGGTGGAGGACAGCGCCCGCACCGCCGGGAGCAGAGATTGGTCCATGACCCTTCAAACGGGCGGCCGCACGCTTGTCACCGTGCTCCGCGGCTTTCTTATACCACGTAGTCGCTCTGTAGGAAGGTTTGCCGCCGCCAAATGAGAAAGAAAGGACGAACGCACTCGGTGATATTCGGCTCTGTGCCGATGCCGACCTCGAGGAAGTACCCTACGGCGTACATTGCCTTCACAAGCCCTGCTTCCCCAGCCTTCTTCGCCCACAAGAACGCTTCTGTGTCTGATTGTGGAAGTACCCCAGGCGAGCCGACGAGATACCAGGCCGTTAGCGCGAAACAGGCGTCCCGGTGGTTCTGTTGCGCAGCGATGTTCTATGCACGAACGACAACGTAAGACTGACGACGGGGCACGCGCACTGCATTTGCTCACATAATAATGTATTGACAATGCCGGGTCCTGGGGACAACCCATCTTCCCGTATTCGTAGCACTCGCCCAGACGATATGCGCTCGGCGCGTAGCCCAGCTCCGCCGCCTGCGCGAGCAACTCCGCGGAATATTCGTAGTCAACGAAGAGCACGTTGTCAATGCCACGCTCGTGCAGTAGCGCGAGTTCGTGTAACGCATGCGGAAACTCGGCTGTCGCGTGCTCTGCGGACCGCTTGAGGTAGGACACACCCTCGCGCGGGCTCTTCGACAGTCCGAGTTCGCCGTTGAGGTAGGCAATCCCCAGCCTGTACAGCGCCCCCGGATGTCCCGCGGCTGCGCTCCTCTTGTAGAACTGTATCGCCTTGGCGGACTCGCGCCGACAGCCCCATCCATTCTCGCAGCACGTCCCGGCGCGGTAGGAGGCGTCAGGGTGCCCGTGCTTGGCAGCGAGGACAAAGAGAGGGAAGGCACGATCGAAGTCCTGGCGACTCTTGTGCGTCCCGATGCCGTTGGCGTAGCAATCCGCGAGGAAGTACTGCGAGGGCATATGCCCGCGGTCGGCGAGTCGTTTAAGCAAAGCTATTGCCTCGCGAATGAGGTCCTCGCGCTTCTGCTCTGCCTTCTCGACCTCCATGACGTTGCCAGGGGTGGGGACGGGCATGGGCATGGTCTTGGAGGCGTCAATCATGAAGACAGCGAACTCGAATTGCAGATCCGGGTCCTGCGTCTTCTTCGCGTTCGCTCGGTACAACTCCAACGTCCGGTCGTGTGAGAGCAGAGCTGCCTGGTTGCCTGGCCGCAGATGCGAGTGGTCGAGGATAGGGCCTGGAGGAGGAGAAGGTGCCCGTACGGATTGAGTAGCAACGGATGGTGCGGCGTATGCTTGCGGGTCATTGAAGTCTGCCTGGGAGGCGTAGAAGTCGTCCCCGTCTCCATCCGGCGGCGTGGGCGAGCCATTATCGTAGGCATAGTCGTCGTAAGGCTGCTCTGAGCCTACTGGGGGCCTTGGCGAGCCGCGCGGAGGGCGTGAAGGAGACCCGGAGGGACGTGAGGTCGGCCGTGGGACAGTGTCAAAGCGGTCGTAGTTTGAGTACGGTCGCTGCGGTGCCGGCTGTGGAAGAAACGGCGATGAGACGGGTGGAGATGCTTCCGCGTACATCGCCGTAGCGGAGGAAGGCAGAGGGCGAGGACGAGGAGGACGAGAGAGCAGAGGAGGCCGCGGGTGAGCAGTGAGAGAGCGAGAGAGGTCGTCCTACTCGGCGCCATCTCGCTTTCGCGCTCCGCAAGAGACGCCGCGCCAGGTCCACTCGCACGTTCTCTCACCGTACCGCAATTAATATTAAATCCATCCTGCATCGTCATTCCGAGCTGGAACGTGAACACAACGCAGGGCTCGCGTCCTCACTGCGTGATGCCTCACTCACGCCTCAGGGCAGCACGGTTGCGGTCAGAGAGGTGAGAATAAATGTTATATGCAGCGGAAAACAGAAGCACAACAGACATACGTGTACCATGCATCGATGACAGGAGAGCTTACAACAGTGGGTCAGAAATCGTCGAAATCTTGTCCTCCACGTCCGAAGGAGAAGCTGCCGCCTGGGTAGCCGCCCCCGCCGAATCCGCCGCCTCCCCCTCCCCCTCCAAACCCGCCACCACCGAAGCCTCCGAAACCGCCACCGCGGTTGAGATGCGCAAAGAGGTCGTTGATGTCCACGCCGCCCATGCCTCCCATGCCGCCCATCATGTCCTCGTCGTCCTCGCCCAGGTCATATCGCCGTCGCTTCATCGGATCAGACAGGATCGAGTGGGCCTCCACGACCAGCTTGAACTTCTCTTCATCGCCGCCCTACAGCATGTGGGCGATCAGCTGAAAGTCCCGACCCATTGCGCTGTAAATAACGCGTACCTTATCTGGATGGTGCTTGAGTGACTCTCGCCGGTACGCCTTCTTGATGTCGACCTCGCTGCACTCTCTGTGAACGCCTATCCGATGCCATGAGTGTTGACCGGCACGCTACGTGCGTTCCGACTCACCCAGGATCTTGTAGTAATCTTTGGTCTTGCTACGCTTGAGCGCAAGCTCGGCCTTCTTCAATTCGCCCTTCAGTGCCTTGACGTCCGCACTGTTGCCGTCATACTCCGCCTGTTCGATCGCAGATTTAAAGTCGGCGATCGACGCGTCGTACTTCTCGAGGTGCAAATATATCCGTGCGCGCGTCCGGAGGGCTTTGAATGATGCGGAGTAGAGCCGGAGAGACTCCTCGGTATCCTCGAGAGCATCTTCGTGTCGTTCCAGCTGGAGATCACGGATGAATACCGGCGAGTAGCATCGCCGCAATGTCACAAACCTTGACAAGTGCCGTCGCCCGATTTGAAAGGAGAATCGCGCGGATCTGTCCGCCCTTTCCTTCCTCCGGACTATCACCGATGCGCTACAACCACATATGAACACAGTCAAGTCAGGTAGCGAGGCAGACTAGACACACCTCCAATGCCTCGCTGTATCTCTCTGTCGCTTCCTGCAGGCGAGCCGCCTTGAACGCGACGTTACCCTCCTCCTTTAGCCGCTCGACGTCCTTGATTCGTTTCCGCAACCGCTGAGCGGATTCGTGCCCTGGGTCTAAGCGTAGTGCGGACTGGACGTGTTGCAGAGCTTGCGCCGTCTTCGCTGTAAGGAACAGCACTAGACCCCGCCATGTGAGAGCATCTGGTGACTGGGGCTCTAACCGGAGAGCATCGCTACGCAGGTCAACGTCATCAGTCATCAGTCAAACAGATGAACGCAAGGGCCACGCACCTAGCAGCGATCCCTGCAGCATCCCAGTTGCCCCTAGCGAGCTCTAGCTCAATTCTCGACAGCCGCCACTGTACTGGGATATCACCGCCCTCTGCCTCGATGCCCTGCACGCACTTATCAAGCGCAAGCCGTGCCATCGCCCAATCCTTCCGTTCCTTCGCGCTCTCAAAGTTCCGTAAGTGTGCCTCCAATTCCAGCACCTTCTTCTGGAGTTGGAGCGCGGACGCATTCTTGGGATCAATGGCGAGGACGGAGCGGATAGTAGAGAGCGCGGGCGCTGTCGAGCCGGTTGAGAGTTGACAGCGGGCGAGGCGGATGAGCGTCTTTGGGGAGGGAGCGGCAGACTGGAGGAAGGCAGCCTGTTGGCAGTCGGCGAGGGCGGGCTTGAAGCGCTTGAGTGCCATGTAGGCGGCGGCACGATTGGTGAGGTATGTAGGCTCAGAAGGGTTCAATTCTGCAGAAAAACAAACGACGTGAGCGTACGTGTACGGTGCAGTGCGAGCGCAGGAGTTGTGAACAGTCGAACAGCTAAATCACGTCCGTTGAATACGCCGTTCGGACGTATCCCGACATTGATCAAGGGAGACGATCCTTAGCAAGTTGGGGTATGAGCTGACAATGAGTCGGACGACACCGGTATATACGATGGACATCGCCGTATATCCCTCAGCTGTCCGCCTCGTTCGGTCGCTCGGTGAGCCTTTTGACTGCACCCACCATCCTCCACATCGAACGTGGCGTCGATGCGAAGCTCGCGAGCCCCCACAGCACAGGAACGAAGCACTCACCAATGGCCCGCGTATACGACTCGATGGCAGCACGAAAATTTTGCGCTTTGAAGGCCACATTTCCCTCCTCCTTCACCTTTTCTGCTTGCTTGGCCGTATCGACATCCTCCGGTGGAGGGGCAGGTGGGGTGGACGGGGTTTCCGCTTGAGGCGCAGTTGTGTCCTCCAAGTCAGGCATGCTCGCCGGGCTTTCCGACCTAGTACGGGGAGAAGCGGTGTGAGTTCGGGGGCGAGCCATGTGGCTCCCAGGGTTAACGTTATAGAAAGCGAATCGTCGGACCTTTCGCTGGGATTAGCACCATTGGTGGCAGCGGCAGCGGCTTTGGTCTGTTGAGTCTTCTTCTTCTGTTTGTTCTTTTTGTTGGTCATTTTTGTCGGTGGGTGTGCGATGTAGAAGCAGGGCGGCGGCGAGGAGGGTGGAGGGAGGTGGACGGGCGGAAAGAGGATCGCCACAGACGCGCCATGCTGCATGACTAAGCGTCTCCTTCTTCTCAACCCCCGCCAACCCGTTCACATTTACTCTTGCTTCACGCCGCCTAGAGGAGAGAATTCATTTGTGCATCGACCCTCATCGTTTACGTAGCCGACGACTCTGTGAATACACCACGCAACCCCTCGCTTTCCTCCCTGAGCTCTCTCGCCACCAGCTTGCGACGACGAGCTCGAGCTCGGCGGGGACCCTTTAGCTTTCGGAGAGCTTGGATAGATACAAGCTAAATATCTTGACTTACATCTCCACATCGCTAGCCATTGACCCAAGCCAATCAAGACGTACGACCGTCTCGTTCATCTCCGTGGCTACACGCAATCAGTACCTCCAGAGCCTAGCACGCTCCTGTGCGAAAGCCGTCAGGAAATCGCTCAAGATGCATGTCCGTGGTACGCTCATTCATCAATTGATGCTGCTCGCATTTGTTTCGCTCTTCTCTCGTCAACTAGTACGCCAAAACATAGCGCGCCTTCAGTACACAAACTATGCAGCCGGTGCTCTCGCCGTTCGTGATGTTTGACAAGATCTACAGTGTCCCTGCGGATGTCGCTTGCGCTTTGCGAGGCCCGCTGCGCCCGAACAACCAACACAGCATCCTCAAGCCTGGGCTCGACGGCGAGCTTTCAAGGTATATGGGCTTACATGTTCCGCTTTTGTCTCTCGTAGTCTAGCTTAGTGAATGATAGGTCACTCCCGGCTTCGGCGTTGTGCGCTTCAGGATGTAACGACCCTACGTTGACTAGGCGGAACAACACGATGGCATCGCTACTCACGAACACGCTGTCATAGACACCGCAGATGGTGAGTCTCCAGTAGCCTCGAGTAGCTGCCATGCCGGGCATTTGATGGTCCGGGGCCAGGCACGACGCAGCGTTCTATGAAGATCGCATTCCCTCGTAACTTGCCATACGTGTCGTCATCATGCGCTCTCAACGAGGTACTGACCTCGAGGGGAGAGTGCAGTGTCCTGAGCATTCACTGTTTAGAGAACATGCATCATGCCTACGCGTGAGCGCCGCAAAGGTACCGGTCTCTCCCTCTATCGTTCATACTCAGCGTATCGTCTTCGTCTGTGCCGTCATGCCAGCGCCTTGAGGACTCAAGATTACCGCGTTAGTCCCATCGTCTTCCGACATCAGCACGATAACTATATCCTGACCCAACTCCCAGTCTACGCCTACCTGCTCAAAGATGTCGGCGATAGTCAAAGTCCTTGCTCTTCAAGTCGGCCTCTACCTGGAGCTCGGGTGTCTTGAAAGCCCTACACTCCACACCAACTTTGCGATATCAGCCCATCGGAACCGTCACAGCTGTCCTTCGAGGTGATCTCTCAAGCCAGACTTGTGAAGTGTGTTGGTGAGTCGCCGCCTACGAGGATGTTTCATTTTGATATAGTTGGCAATATATACCGGCTCGACGAGCACTAGAAATATGGATACCCAGCTTCTCCCACATCATGCTGTCGTTGCCCTATGAACCGTATGATGCGATTATGCACCGCCTTCGCTCGGACAACAGAGCACCCATTGCCTATTGTTCAACATGCCGTGTTTGGCCACCGCTGTACTTTCGATAAATCCCCCATGTTGCTGCGCCTGACTCCTATATCCAGTCTGTGCGAGTTGGCCTCAGGCCATCACCCTGTTCATTGACAGGTATCGTCTCCTGGCTATTTACACTGGTCCTTCGGGGTGGTGTGTACCGCGCATGAAACTGACCCTTGCTGTGTCCCACCTGCCCAGGACTATTCTCTCTACGCCTCTTGGATGTAGAAATGACCGCGGGCGTTACAACGCCGTCCCACCACTCACGGAAAGTATCCTGCCAAAATCAACGAGTAACGTCGACATCAGCGAACTGGCCCTTCGAGAGACGTCTGTTGTGATCGAATTCTGTCTCGTTCATATCTCCCTCAGGCTGTGTTCCTGATCACGGTCTCTAGAGATCGGAGGCGTATTTCGCTCGCATACTCCCTGTCCGAAGGTCCTTTGGGACTCGCGCGCCTCTGCGGTCGTCGAAATTTGACCATACATTGCCCCGCATGCCGCAAACTGTGTGGTACGTGTTCTGTGAAGCTCGCTCGGGACGTCATTACTGAGGAGACCTTATACAGCGGTATCACACATCCTCAGTTATGGTCTCAGCTCCCTCCAGCCACTCTTCATTCATCCCCAGTCTTGGCTTAAGGCCGCGCAGTACCTCGTTCGCCAATCCCCACTGCGTAGAAGACGTCGAGGTTGTTTTTGTGTTTCACCACCGCCCCTAGCCTCAACTACCTGACTTCAGGCGTATCGACGAAGCATTGGCAGAGCTGTGGCGGCCTGGCGTGCGGTTCACCATCGCTATTATCAACGATGACCATGATATAGACCTGCGTTACATGGTCAACGGACCGTCAAGTTCCAGCGGTCCATTGTCAGAGGGGCAGTTGTGACTGATGCTCACTGCCGCGCCCTGTAGGAGGCGTATGCTCTTCGGAATTTGGCCCGCGCGTAACAAGGAAGGGTACGCCATATGCGCTCTGGCGTCTTTGTTGTTGACAGCTCGTTCAAACAGTGCGAGCATGTTCCAGTTACTCTCGTGGGGGTTGTGATATTTCTTGCAGTCTCGCTGCAACGTGTGATTGTCTCTAACCGAGTCCCGCTATTGATGAAGATAACTTGCCACCAGGTTGGCAAGCTGGGATTTCGCGTGGTGTCTATGGGCTGAAGAACAGTCTACGCTACCTCGCCAGAGCAGTTCAATGAAGCTGGTCATTCCCTCCACCCGTTACTGCCAACAAAGACTCATGTCCACGGTCCAGCTTCCTGATTGTGCACACCAAATATTGTGCGAAGCCAAAAACCTCTGAGGCTATCTTCTCCAACACTTCGCTGCGTCGATGCCCGCGCACCCTTCGGGCGTTCTCTTGATTTGCGCCCCCGTCACGAAGTGGTTCCCGCTATCGCTGTAGTGATTTGCACGGTCGAGTGTCATCTCGACTATCCCTGGCTATAGGTACGTCGAACCCGTCCACGAGTATTTCACGCTCACGGTCATTGGCTCGCCCCAGAACTGTACTGCAAGTTGCATCTATGTGATTCCCCACATGGGCGATGTCATGCTCTGGATCTATTGGATCCAGGTCCTTAGCTGGCCCGAAAACCTCGCAATAGCGCGCGACCGTGACGCAACGTCCGCGATGAAGCTGCAATACGCTTCGGGGCTCTTACACTCTCGCAACTCCTAGACCCCGGGCCTCATCCGCCCCTCGCTTCTCCCGTATGCCGATCCCTACGGAGGCCCCACTATAAGAGAGTTGGTCAAAGTGGGTCTAGAGCACCATCAACAAGCGAGCGCGGTATGACAGAGGGATTGACCATTCTACTTTTCGGAGCTACAGGTGCGCACGCTTCAATGTATGTGCAACGATGTCATCCTGATTGCTATGACCGCAGGCTAAATAGGGGAATCCATCCTGAACCGCCTCCTTACGCACCCGAAGGCAAGCTACTTCAACATTATCGCGCCTGTACGATCTGCTGCGAAGGCGAAACTCCTCGATGGTCTCGGCGTGAAGGCCGTGGTGGCTTCTCTGAGTGACCATGACAAGATTGAGTCACTCGCTTCCTGCGCACATATCACCCCGGGCCTCATCCGCCCCTCGCTTCTCCCGTATGCCGATCCCTACGGAGGCCCCACTATAAGAGAGTTGGTCAAAGTGGGTCTAGAGCACCATCAACAAGCGAGCGCGGTATGACAGAGGGATTGACCATTCTACTTTTCGGAGCTACAGGTGCGCACGCTTCAATGTATGTGCAACGATGTCATCCTGATTGCTATGACCGCAGGCTAAATAGGGGAATCCATCCTGAACCGCCTCCTTACGCACCCGAAGGCAAGCTACTTCAACATTATCGCGCCTGTACGATCTGCTGCGAAGGCGAAACTCCTCGATGGTCTCGGCGTGAAGGCCGTGGTGGCTTCTCTGAGTGACCATGACAAGATTGAGTCACTCGCTTCCTGCGCACATATCATTCTGAAACGCAGTGAGTCATCGGCGTTCATAGTCACAGTGAACATCAAACGGACTCATAGCCTAGGCGACCACCGATGATCTACCCGCATTGATAGCCATTCTGAAGGGAACGCGCCAGGCCTATGAAAGTACTAGACGGATCCCCACATTTATCCACACTGTTAGTGCGGGCGGAGCTTGTATGCTGGCCGTTCGTGCGACTGAATGGCTCTCGCAATCCCGGGGCGCAGCTCGTTTCACGGAGCCTGCGCAGGGAAAGTACGCGGCGACGACGGTTCACTCAGACGTGGACATACCGCAGCTCAAGTCGATCTCGCCGACGGCCCTCCATCGCAACGCTAACTGCGTCTTGATCGGCGCAGACGAGCAAGGTTACAGCAGTTTCGTCACGCGAACAGGTGAAGTGCACTGACCAGATTGTGCAGGCTGCGTGCGGACACATATCATGTCGCTATGCATCGTCTACGGGATCGCACATGGGCCTGTCTTTGACGGCGGCATCGCAAAGCCCGTCTCTATACATATTCCCGCGCTAATCAAGTGCTCCCTCGACCGCCGGCGCAGTGCGATGCTCGACCCTGGCAAGGCCGTCTGGCCCGTCATCCAGATCGACGACGGTGCGTGGTCCTGCGTCGCGACACACTGACTCTGCCCACGTATACCTCTGAGCATAGTGACAGAGGAGTATCTCGTCTTGTTTGACACCGTCCTGGAGAACCACGGGCGCGCGGGGCACGGCTGGAAGGGCTTACTACATAGGCGAGAACGGGCCCGGGCACGTCTCCTTCTACGAGATTGGGAGCACGATCGGGGAGCGCTCGTCGAGATGGGGCTTGTAGACGACGCGGAGCCGACGCGAGTCACGGATGCGGAGCTCATGAAGTACTGGGGCTCTGCCGTAGGTGGTCCACGCTATCTTTAGGCATATGCTTGTCTAAAGGCACCATTCGCAGGAAGCAGGAAACCTTTCTGGTACAACGTGCCGTTGCAGGGCCGAGAGGGCCCGGGCACTGGGGTGGACACCACAATATACAGAGAAGGACTTGCTCGCAACAATCAATTCTGAGGTACAGTATCAATGGCAGACCGCGCGGCTTGCGCACTTCATGAGGGTCCTACATCGTCTCTGGCACTCCTCCGACCACGGGGCAGAGCAACGGCTCTACGCCCTATGTGAATTGGTGCGAGGTTGAGCAACCTGTTGTCGATGATTGGCAAGCGGTCCACAAAGCGGGTCACTTTCATTAGCACGGTGAATTCAAAGACACCACGCTAGCAGTGCCGGTCCAATTGACGTCGACTCCTAGGCACTCATCTTCTCGAGAACGGCAAGCACGTCGTCCGTGCGCGCAACCGCCCCGAATATCCCTCCCTCGATCTCCATCATCTCCACCGCCGCCCTCCTCAGTTCCTCGCTCACCGAGCCCGTCGCGTCCTCCACGAGCAAACACTCATACCCGCGGTCGTTGCCCTCCCGGATCGTCGAGTGCACGCACACGTCCACGGTGACGCCGCAGACGACAAGCTTCGTGACGCCGCGCACCCTGAGGAGGAGCTCAAAGTCCGTGTACGCGAACGCGGAGCGGCCGGGCTTGTCGACGACGGGCTCGTTCGGTAAAGGGTAGAGCTCCCGGATGACATCGTGCCCGGGCTCGCCGCGGACGAGGAGGCGGCCGAGGGGCCCGCGGTCGCCGATGCCCAGGCCCGACGGGTTGTTCCTCGAGCGGAAGAGCTCGCGCGACGTGAGTGTGGACAAATCGGGGCGGTGGCCCTCGCGGGTGTGGTAGACGGGGTACTGGGCGGCGCGAAAGGCAGCGAGGAGGCGCGTGATGTTGGGGATCGCGGCGCGCGTGTTCGTGATGGGGTATCCGAGGTGCGCGATGTACCCATCCTCAGAGCAGACTGTGTAATGCAGGGATAAATGCACTTTAGTACATGCGTGTAGGAGGGAGAGAGGCGGGAGAGAGGAGGGACTTGCAGTCATTCTGCATGTCAATCACGACGAGCGCGGTTGTGGCGCGGGAGAGCGCTCCGTCGTGCGGCCAGTCGTATGGACGCGCAGATATCCTTCGTTCGTGCTGCGAGGAATCTTCCGTCGCTGAGTCGGCCATCGCGGTTGTGGGACGCGTCAACTTGATCTGCATGCGGCAGAGATAGGGCTGCGGTACCTATTGGCTGCCTTCTGCGGTAACTCACATGTCCTCACGGTTTCCAGAGATCATCCCCACGTCGTAGGAAGCACCTCTACAGAGCCTGCGAGATCCCCGGTGGCATCCTCGACTCGCCCGGCGATCTTACTAAAGTGAACTTACAAAGTGGCTACCGCGCCCGGGGCGAGTCAGCATTGCAGACTAAGCGTTACACGTTCATTTTCCCTGTCATTTCAAGTCAGGGGGCACCGTTGCAAACGCGTTCACTTCAACGAGCATCGACTGCTGAAGGTCAGCCCAGAAGATGCAACTCACCTCGCGAGCGTTGTTTGCGAAGGAAATGTGGGGAGAATGATCGATACGCCCTCGGTCAACCCGCCGCCGAGCCGCGACCCAGCCCCCGCGCACGTTCGCGGCTTCGCCACAGGGGTCACATTGGGAATTTGAATCGGACGAGTGCCTGATGGCTATCGATACAGTGCGTCTTGTGAATTTGAGCAGAGTGTCTACTAATAGAGGGGGTTACTACGCTAACGATGCTAGTGCGGGTGGATGCGATGCAAAGCGGTAGGGTACAGCCGACCGAGATGGCGACGGGCAGAGCGGGTATGTGCGGTGTGCGAGCTGGATGGAATAGTGCGATGTGCTGTAGGTAGAGAGAAACGCCACGGAGACCCAAAGAAAGAGAAAACAGAACAATAAACATAGATGACCCAACTAAATCGCGAGGTCAGCAAACCTCCATCGCATCGGGGTCCGCCTCGCCCTCTCCATCGAGCATGTACTCGTCCCCGGCCTCTGCTTGCGCCCGCGAGTACAGCTCCTCCCTCTTATTCTCCTCCTGCGTCAGGTTCGCCAGCGTGAACAGCGCCTCCGCCAACAGCGGCTTCACGTCCTCCTCCTCGCTCGCCGCCGTCGCGCCCTCCGCCGCCCTCGCCCGCTCAAAGAAGCCGACGGCCATCGCGAGGCCCTCCCTCGCTTCCTTCGCCTCCGCACTGTCCAGCACCTCCGTGTTGCCCGCCTCGAGCGCGGCCTCGAGCTCCTCCGAGCGCGCGCTGCCCATGACGAGCCAGC
>MPVS01000307.1:14246-25856 GCA_001931775.1 Fomitopsis pinicola
CGCCGCCCGATGCCGACAGCTGCGGCGGGGAGATCTGGCGCGTGAGGAGGGGCGAGGCGAGGAGGCTGCCGGCGGGAAGGGAGACGGAGGAGGCGGGGTTGTGCGAGGGCGGGTAGGTGACGTGGGGCATGTGGAAGATGCCACGGCTGAACTGGTCCATGGCGAGGACCATGACGTCATGCGCGGTCGCGCTGTAGAGCGTGACGCGGCGGGAGACGGGCGGGCGGCTGGACGCGATGGCGGCAAAAGGCGAGTCCCTAGCCCACTTGGGCTCGGTCAGGCTAAAGGGGGACGCGGAGGGGAGGACGCAAAAGTCGCCAGCGGCGCGCTCCTTGGCGAGGCGGAGGGAGTGGGTAAGCTTCCCATCGGCGAGGCAGACGAGGGTGCGCCCCCAGGTGACGGCCATGCGCCAGTCCTCGGTGAGGTCGGCGAAGCCGGATGCGTGCGGGGTGGTGCCGCTGGTGAGGGCGGGGAGATTCTCGCCGGTCTGGAAGACGTCGAGGGCGGCGAGCCAGTAGTCGGAGGGTGCATTGGGCTCGTCGGGGAGGGGGATGGAGGGGTCCTGGGCGACGAGGTTGCCGAGGAAGAAGAGGGTGCTGCCGAAGAGGGCATGGAAGGCCCCGGGGCGCTCTTTGGGTCTGCGGCGGCGATGGCGGGGTGAGGAGAGGAAGACATACGGGAGGGGAGAGACGCACCTAGTCTTTGGGTCCGCGCGAAGAGCGGCGGAGACGTCATGGGCCCATACATCGGTGGGGGTGACGGTACCGGGGGACAGGCGGGGCGGAGAATGGGGAGCGGTGTAGACGAGAGAGGGATCGGGATGGACGAGGAGAAAGCGATGGCACTCGCGGACGACGGCGCGAAGGAGGGGGAGTGCTTGGGGGACGTCGTCGGCTGAAAGAGCAGAAGATGAGGAGGAAGGGATCGGGGCGATCGGGATGGAGGACTGACCGTCGTAGCGGTCCTGGGCGCGTGCGTAGAGTTCTTTGAGGTTCTCCCAGTCCTCGTAGTCCGGGGCGGAGGGAAGCTTGTGCTTGTGATGGTGATGATGGGAGGAGAGGGAGGAGGGCGGAGAGAGGGAGTGGAGCATGGGAGAGCGAGCGAGGGCTAAACGAGGAGGATGGGTAGCATGATACGGGAGGTCGGATAATAGAGGAGGGACGGAGGCCGGCCGGGTACGAGGAGATGGCGGGCGGGAGTCCGGGAGGAGGGCGTCAAAGGAGCCGAGGCAGCGGCGGCGCTTGGAGGAGGCGGAGGAGGAGGAGTAGCGGTCGTCGTCGTCGTAGGTGTTGTCGTCGTCGTCGTCGTTGTCGTCGATGAGGGTGGTTGTGGAGGAAGAGGGTCTGGGAGATGAGAGGGGGCGGAGTGCGTGGGAGCGGGCGGCCATATCGGGGAGTTGACGGCGGCGCTTCCAGAGGCCGCGGGGGCGCTTGTGGGAGGGCGCGAAGGGCGTCGGGGGCGTCGGCATGGCGGCGGGGAGGGCGAAGGGGAAGGGGGACGGCATGCAGGCGAGCATGGCTCTAGCAGAGGGGCCAACGACGGATGGGAGCGTTTGTCTTTTGAGGAACGGGAGTGCCTAGACAGCTCGTCCGCCGCGCCACAATTCCCTTCCACGGCCCAGCCTCGCCCGCTGTCCCAGCCAATCAGCGGGGGTGATGGCAGGGGCGGCCAATGGGAGGGCGGCGATCGAGGCGCGTCCAGACGAGGAGACCTGTCGCGCGCCACCCGCTCTAGACACTGCCCCCACCTGCCTCTTTCGGGTCTAGAGTCTAGACACCCCCCACCGTCGCGACGGCGATATGTCCGTTTGATTGGCAAATGTCTATTCCCTCGCGGAGCTGGCGGCTCAGCTCGCGGAGTTGGCCTCATCTCCCCCTACGAGGATAAGTATGAGTACGTGCCTGACTCCAAAAACGCGCCCTTCACAGTCCAAACTCTACGCCTGTGTTATTCAATTGCATCGCAGGTTGCACGCCGCTCGCTCGCTGCGCTTCCACGACGGCGTGCTATACATACCAATGGTATCTTCCATATCACCACCTCGATGCTGCTTAGGCGATACACCAGCGCGTCCTAGTCCCGCAGTAGTCCCCTCCAGACCGTCCACACATGGCCGTCAATCACCCGACCGTCAACTCACCCAGAACCATCTCCGTGTCCGCGGCCGCTGACGACTTCAAGCGCGAGCGAGCCTCGACCTTCGCAGGGCTGGCAGCCGCCGCGACGTCGCCCGCATATACGCCATCCCCAGCCGCGCCTCTCATTGGTACGTCGAGTTCCGACCCGGCTCTGCGCCCAACGACACTCGCTTTGGGTTACGCGGTAGACATTACACACGCACACACGCACTGCGTTCTTCCTCGTCATCGGTGACGCGTGACGACCTGCTGCGCTTGGGCTTCCACCGAGGCCGCTGCTCCCGCGTCATTCCGAAAATCCCGGGCCCACTCAGGCTCAACGGTAGTAGGCCTCCGTGTGTAATAGTGTGTGCTTCCTACTCCCGCGTTCGACGGACATCGAGTCTCCTGTCGCCCCGGAATCCGTCGTCCTTCCCGGCGTATCTGTCAAGCGGGCTATCCCAACTCCGCGAAGGCCAAGGAAACGAATCATAGAATGTAGCTCTAGGCCGCCGCGGAGACGTTGACGTGCCCGCGCTCGATCGCGCGCATCCTATGCCCACGCATGGGCCACTGTGATGAGGGGGCGGATGACTACGTTACGGAAACACCACAGAAATGCCCATCACCCGCCGCGATCATAGTTGTGCAAATATCGAAAAACCCTCGCCACGCCGGTCGACCGACAGACAGCCTTATCAGGCCGTGCCAGTAGCTATCAATGGCGCGCTAACGGCGGCATTGAAAGCACAAAGGCATAATGTGCTAGAATCAACCCCTCTGTATGCGTGTCTTCAAGCTGAGCCAACCACCGCCTGAGACGTACGCTAGTATATCAATCAAGTACCTCCCTACAGGGTGGTCGTACGTTGCCGACGCGTCATATATAGTATTCGTGATGATGCGCAGATCCATGCCGCCCATAACATATCAGTTTGCAACTATCAGCTCGGACTCCTATCGACTTGCTACCACTTCAGAAAGTTCAGAGTCTCCTCCTCGCGAAGCATGCAAGCAGGGGTGACCTTTACATCGTCCACAGCGCCTCTCCTGGACGCTAGCATGTCTACGCGCGGTTGTTCAGAACATGGAGCCTTCCCTGTGTCGCAGTGCCCAGCATTGCGCGCGTCCTCATCGACATCACCTGCCACACCACCATCGCACGAGCGATTACCACCCATGCCCAACCCTCTCCGCGCTCGCCCTTCGAACCGCCATCGATCGGTCCACCCCTCCGCGTTGCGACACAAGCTCTTCTTCGAAGTGGGGGAAGGGGGTGCCCGTACCTGGAGAAGATCGGCGGAAGATAGTATGTGCGCTCCTTGGTGGGACCAGACGGGCTCGGCGGGTAAGGAGCAGAGACCAGCAGCGGGGGATGGAACCGAGGGTCTGGAGGAGGAGGAGTCGGGCGACTGCGGGCTAGAATAGCGTACCTCTTGTTCGTGCGAATGGGTACCATGACATAGCGTGGATTTCGAGCTGTGACAACCCGCCAGTGCCTTCTCTCTACGTGCGTTACGCCTCGTCGGTGATCTGCCGTGTAAACGACTTCAGACGTCAAATTTCACATGATGAGGTAATTGCATTCCTACCAGACCCGCCGGCTTTTTTGACCCATGTCCCGGCGTAGCAAGCGAGACGTCGTTTTCAGACCGATCGACCGCACCCGCCTCGAGGACCACGGCGTCTCGCGTCCGCGCGGTGGTGTCCGTGCCAGAAGTCGTGTCCTGGAGCGCGAAGCTGATCGGCCCGGTCGCTGCGCTCCTGTGGTCCGGGGAGTCGAGGAACGCACGGCTGACGAGGTTCGCGAGGAACGTGTTTGCGTATCTGTGGCCATTCGGAGACAGTTAGGACGTGCCACGTCGTTGTGATTGGATGCGGCTCACAGCTTGGTCAGGACGTATATGCTATGTGCGTTGGAGGTGAGTCAGTAGTACATAGCATCGACTGAGCAGATACGGCCAGTGTACCTGGTCTCGTAGTACTGCGTCCCCTATGATAACACAGGACCTGAGCGGTGTTGCCCGATACGGCGGCGAAGGACAAGGCGACCTACCGGCAAGCGTAGACAGAGAACCAAAGTGACGATAGCAACTCCCGCTGCATAGCACGTCAATACGTTTGCTGCCTAAGTCAACGCGGGTCCGGTGTATACCTGTCAGCGAGCCCGTTTCCACGACTAAGCGGATGATCTTGTTGATCGTCCTTTCCGTGTTCTCGAATCTCGTCTCGCGGCGCAACCTCAGCATCTAGCGGTCCAGATGAGCGACCTCGCGGTAGGCTTGGTCCTAGATGCCCACCAGGAGGGTCATGGTTACGGCAATAAGCACATCCACCACCGCGCTGCCTATGACCCACAGCTGCGGGCGGTCAGTGTTGATAGAGATGGCTGGACAGCCATCACACTCACATTAATGGTAATGACTACTTGGTGAGACGCAGTGACATGTGCCGTGGAAGGCGTATCCTTGAGCTGAAGTGCCGTATCAGAATCCCTGCAGCACGGTGCACAACTCGACGCCTCTCACCAGGATGCCCAGGGCCACTCCGGCAGTTCCCTGGAGAAGCGAAAGCTACCGCAGCAATTATTATCTGCGTAACACTACAAGAGCGGACGTACCAGGGTGATTACACCCGCGACGAGCATTGACCTCGCGAGGACGAAGATCCGCCACGCAAAGAAGAGCTGCACCGTCACAGAGACGATGGCACACATGACCGCGACGAAGAACCAGCCGTAGTAGATCTTGGTGAGACTCTCGGTGTCGCCGTAGTTATAGACGAAGATCTTGAAGGCGACTCCGGTGACGAGGCCGGTCTGGACCCACTCAAAGGCGAGCATACCGTATACTGAAGGTGATGTTGTTTGACTGTCCGAGTCATGTGTCGACGTATATGGGTATGCTCACCCAGACATTGAAGCCCGAAAGGGTCGCGTGGAAAGTTGATATGGTACAGATCTATCACTAGGCTGAGCGTCCGCAACACCCGCAGAATACAAAGTCGGCGATACGCACATGTCTGGATGGTGAGCACGCCGAGCAGGGCCCAATTGAAGAAGTACCCCAATAGCTGAGTCAGGCGGGGTCAACGTCGTGTGGTACTAGGCCGATGCTCAATTGCGACGAACCTTTGGCCCTGCTCTGCGCGGATCAACGCGGGTTGTTAGTGGGCCTCCGCATGATGAGCTACTTAAGCTGGGAACGTACAGGATGACTATGTCATGGTGGTCGAGGGCCATCTACCTTCGCTCAGCACGGGTCGCGAGCGAGCTATCGGGGAGTGGTGGCCTAGATGGTGGATTGAAAGTGGGACGGACGCATTCAAGTTCGATTCTAGGGAAGTGCAATGGAGGAGCGCACGTGTTTGACCTTGGCCGCCGCAGCCAATCATGGCTCGGGTCTATGCTGTCATTCAAGCTCCGAAAACAGTGCGACGATTCACAGACTAGGACGCACTTTTCTGCGCAGCGGCTATCTCCGTGCGCCTCATCGACTACAAACCGTGACCTTCGCACGAGCCACCGTCCTTCGAAGGCGGTCATACATTCTATTGGGCGCGTCCGCCGTCAGCATGAACAAGTAATGGTGTCTGCATACACCGTGAGTCTCCGTGACAGGGGGCGGAACTTGGGACGCCGCTGTCAACACGAAAACTAGCGCGTCAAAGTGAATAACAGTTGTACGAAATTGAGAAGATTGGATGGATGCGGGCGAGGCGTAGTTTCCCCAGGCAGTCATGCTACATATGACTCACCGTGTGCACCAGCATGATGCAGTCGCGACTCCTGCGCCCTCCGAGTCGCTCGATGGCTCTTGAAGCCACTCGCGAGTCGTATATGGGAGCCTCCAAACGCACTGAACAATGTTCATCAAGTTGGCTTGGTCGTGTGCAGACGACTCGGACCTCGGGTATGGGTGCCTATTCGTGATCGAAGAGAGCGCAACAGGCACGGTGTGTGTGAGATCAATGCGACGGGAGGTCAGGGAAGGCTGAGAACTCGGAATCGCGCCGCCTTCGGCATGGTTGGTGTGCTTGCCATCGTGACATTGTGAGTTCCGTGCATCCGGCGACGGCTCGACAGGTGGCGTGGACCAGCGCACCCCATCGCGCTCGCTACACCTCGTCGGTAACCTCCCGTGCACTGAATTTGAGACACGAAGGCGCGTCCCCGAGAGGCTTACCAATTGTAGCCGCCTTGAGCGCCGTGGGATCTCGAGCCCTCGAGGTCATGTCTGTTTTTGAGATCCTATTCTGGAGCGCGAGGCTCGTCAGCCGGGTCGCTGCGCTTCCATGGTCCGCGGAGTCAAGGAGCGTCACAGTGCGACTGAAGAGATAAGAATGTGTTCACGTATCTGTATTTCAACAGGGGATAGCTTCCGTATCGCGCGACCCGGAACTGAGAGAGGGCGTATATACTGGCCGAGGCATTGAGGATCAGTACAGTGCGTAGCATTTACCGACAGTGACCAACCCACGTGGTTTCGTGGTAATAGTACTTGGTCTCCTACAGCAATACAGAGCATGAGTTGTCGCATCGATGAATAGCGAAAATAATTACCAGCGAGCGAAGACATAGAACCAAGGTCACAATGGCTACACGCCAGTCTGAGGCTGAGCGTCCAGTTCAACAAACCGTCTCTGCGCCGACTGAACACACTACGGCTACATGCCTGTCAGTGCACCCGTTTCCATAGGTAGGATTTCGTCAGCCGTTCCATTGTAAGTGTCTATCGCGGCTCGGCATAGCCTCAGCATTCTAGGTCAAGGTCAGCGTTCATGCAGCGCGTGCCCGGGTGGAGAGGCTCACACTGCGCTGAGCGCATCGACCGCGCTGCCTACAACAATGTCTTCAGCACATATTGAGTTGGCTCGATTTGGGGTGCACTCACGTTGATATCTCACTACCTGACGGGACGCCGTCACATGTGCCACGCAATGCGGCGCGTCCCTGGGCTGGTGCATTTGTCAGGACGACCCATCACTAGTAATCCCGGCGTCGTTCCGGCAGACACCTGGAAAAACGAGAGCTACCATCTCGAGAACAATCATCAGCATCGCAGGGTACCTAAGCACAGGGAAGGTAGGGTGAGGTGATCGCACCAGAGACTAGGTCAGACTATGCGAGGACGAAAATGATGCGCCACGCAAAGCGGAGTTGCACCGTCTCAGAGATGATGAAGCGCATGAAGTCGCTGAAGAATCAGCCGTAGTAGATCTTAGTGGGACTTTGGGCCTCGCCATACTAGTTGCAGACGATGACATTGAAGGCGGCTCCCGTGGCAAGCCCTATCTTGGTCCAATTGAAGACGAGCATACCATAAGAGTTGAAGTGGTACAGTTCTGCATGCCCCCAGATTCAGCATTCGCGGTAACATTAGGAACAAAGATCATTGCGAGACTTACAAGTTTTGGGCCGTCAACAGATCGATAAGTATTCCCGCAGCCGATGCAGAGGAAAATCAGCACGGTGGTGAGACGGCGCTAAGTTTCAGCGAACCTCGGATACAGCTGAACACAAATCGTAAGGTGGTTTCGATTCAACAAAGTGTCACCTACAAAAGCCACGATGTCATAGTTGTTGAAGGCAATCTGTCTTCACTCAGCACGCGTGTCCGTGTCGGGGAAACCGACTGAGTCTTTCGGGCTGATTAGCGTATTGGCAGTGAGTGCCAACGCAAATGAATCCAACGTCTGAGTCGCGGTGTATAGGCGAAATCACCATTGTACCCGGGCCGCTGGTTAGATGCTTTCCGTGGCGTATGGTCAATCTTTCGAGATCCCATATCGCTGAACATTGGAGTTCCTGATACTCACGGTGATACCAAAGCGCGATGTGCGACACTAGCCACAAGAAATGCTCGGAGAGAAATATCAGATCCAGCAGGCATGAACTCTGACTAGCGGCCCCAACATCACTGACATTATGACCTGTTAGACAGTTAGTGTGAGTAAATCGCGCAAGTAGAACGACATACTTGGTCGACGGCTAAGGAAGAGTTCAGTGGCTGATCCTTCTTCGCTTTTGCATACGCCAGCTAATTCGCCTCTCCCATCTCGCACTCAGGCTATTGGGTTCATACGTCCCCAGCCTTAATTCGAGACCAAAGTCTAGCCACAGTGAGCACAACCAAGTTGTGGCTTCCAGGGTGACATTCAACCTGAATATGCTGTCAAGGAAGCGCGACCACCGCGTCTGCACAAACTTCTTGGACAGAAAGCACTGCGCTCAGCATGGATCGTGACCGATAATGATGCATGACTTACAGACGGATGCTGTTTACGTGAGCCATATATTGAAGGTTGAGATGGTGTCGAGACGGCGGGACCACTTTTGTGAGGTGATAACTCGTCGAAACTGAACACAGGACGGTGCTTCTGTCCAGTCGTCTGATTCTGACATCGTTGGCATCCGTGGACTGCGACGTGTCGCCTGACACAGAGTGATCTTGACTACGACTTTGGAATCGGGCTGCTGTTCGAAGGTTATAGTGATTGCAAGCAGCTAGGAAGATGTTTTGATGTTGAAGCCGTCGCAAAGGGCGACTCGGACGGGCGCTGCACTACATACACGAAGCATGGGCTAGGGGCTTGGTTCCATCCATGCTCCTTCTGGACGTATCTCAGTTCTACCCGTCGCTTAACCATGACATCATGGTGGCGATGCTCAGGCCATCAGGAAAAAATAGGATTGCGAAGTAGGGATAGATAGCCAATATAGTGCCTGTAGCGTCATCGAAGACCCCCGTGTTTATAGTCAACTGGGCTGCTCCATAGTGACTTGTAGCACCTCATAGAGCAGTTAGCATGTAACATAGCATACTGTATGTTTGTCATAGATACTCATAGCTAGGTCATAGGTACTCATAGCTTGTACGGACACCCATATTCGCAGTTGTATGAAAACATTTTGATTGTGATTGATACAAAAATATATTCCCTCAATGTACTACTCGCAGTATGTAAATACTTTGCATCCCGAAGGTGGATGATGCATTGGCTTTCTTGGAAAGGGGTTGTCACAGATCACAGACAGCCTGCCACATCGTACGACACGGATGGCATACACTGCCCCGGTGTAGGGCTGCCACACTAGCATGACGAGATGTTGCCCTTTGGTGGGCCTGAGTTTCGCTGAGAATGAACATCAGCTTGTTTGCGTGAATGGGAAGAAGAGACGGTGAGGACAGCACCTCCGACCACAGCAAGCCCGGCGCGACCTTGATGCTGACTTGGCGCATGAGCACAACGGTAATCGTCGCGTCGAGCACGATCTTGCGTGCGAGTGTGGGCGAATGCGGTGTCGTCGTAAACTCCGGGAGCGCAACCTAGAAGCAGGTGTGTGAGAGCCCCGCGTCCCCAGGTCGTCTCCGGTGAATCCACACAGGTCAGCGTCAATGCACTCGTCTCATGCGTCAGCTAGAAGTTGCAAGGCCAGTTCGTGAGCTACTCACCGTCCGTCGCTACCCCTCTCGAGCCTCGTTTCGTCCCACGTCACTCTCCACCGTCAATGTCCTCTCCCGCTGGCATGCGCTGGCACGTCCCCGCCATCCTCTGCATTCAGCTCCCTGATGCGCGCACTCTGCCCCGGTACACAGCTGCACCCTGTACACCGACACCTCGCCATCCCGTCCCGTTACGTCTTGCATGTCGGCACGCTCACCTCCTCTCTCCCCTCGCCATCGCAGGTCGCCACCAGGCCGGTAACGACGAAGCCGTCAAAGAGACATCCGCGTGGCGAGTGCTGACTTTCGGTTTCGGACGGGTGTTCTTGACTTGTGCACGGCCAAGAGTGCTGCCTCGTCGCCGCCGCAGATGAGTCGATGGCATGCGCGCGTGCCCTCCCGAGGTGTGCGATGTGCAGATCGTCTACGCTCGAGGGCGCAGACTGCACGTTTCCTGGAGGCGAGGACGAGACGTCGACGCCGCTTGGACGCATGGTACCGCCGGCATGCGCTGCGCTGTCGTGACGGCCATGGGGTCCGGGGGAGGCAAGACATGGCGAGGCGAGTTGGCATGCCACGCGCGTCGTGCACGGAGAGGTCAAGCGCAGGGCGGGGTGCGCGTGCATCCGCGACTGCGCAGCCGAGTAATCCTGCGCAGCGCGGCAACGATGAGGGGTAAGTGCGACGATCTGAGGGTAGATGTGACGCACCGATCATGAGCCAGTATGGCGCGTGGTGCACGGTCCCTCATGGCGGCGCGCGCGTGGGTCGTGCTGTCATCTACTGAGGCCGTTTAGGTGGACACTGTCCAGAGCTTTCTGTACGGCGCGGTAACGACGAGCGAGGAGTGAATACGACGATGCGAAGGGTAGTGCAGCTGACGGTACGTGATGTAGAGTGCAGATGTAGGCTCGCATGCCTGTATGGTGGGTGAGCAGGGGAGTATTCAGTGACGAGAGAGAGAAAGCGCACGAGCGCACGACCTCGCTGCGCTTGCTAATGCTGACGTGGTAAATTCGGAATTTCCCGTGACGAGCGCTATGGACTTGCACCTACGTTGCTCGCCCACCTTCGCTGTCTTGGGGCTCGCCGCTTGCACGCCTGCTTTCTCTCTCACGTCCTGCCCACACGATATGCTCTTGCCATGCTCGACCACCGGCTACAGCACCACATTCGGGCGCGCGTACGCCGCCCACAAGTCGTGAGCCTGCCTGCCGCAATACCTAGAGGGCTCACAGGAGGAGACGGGCGGAGAGGGCGCGGGGACATGGACAGACGAAGGTGGGTGTGGGCAGTGGAGAACTGCTCACACTAGGTGAGTGGTTAGCCCCGCCAATAATCAGTTACTAACGATGCACCGCAGGCCAAGCTGCCGAGATAATCGCTCTGCACGACGTGCTGGTGCCTTGCGTGCCTGCGCACGACGTGCTCGGTGTGCATCCTCATGTTCGTCATTGAAAAGAATCGGGAGGGCAGCGCGTATGTGCCCCTGACAAGCCCCCGCGTGGCACTGTCACCCCAGCTGTCAATGACACGAAGTGTGACAGCGACGGCGTTACGGACACAGATAAGAAGGCACCGGTCCCTCTGCGCAGAGCGAGGATGGGGGTCGGCGCGGAAACTGCTGCGTGCCGCCTCACAGTAAGCAGAAACTGCCTATAGCTCCCCTCGCCCGCCGTGTGCACCATCTTGCCGGTGCCACGGTGCATCTACATACCTACATACCAGTGTTTTCGTTGCGTAAACAGAGACACTTGTCAGTAGAGTAAGCTAATATGATAATGCAAGCTCCTTCACTGGACTGTGTTAAGTTGACTGTGACCCTTGCGTGTCATGCTGCACCGCACTGACTGCTAGAATAGTGGTATGGTGCATCTAATCTATGTGTGCGTTGTCTCTATTACCAATGACTATGGTTCTCCGTGCATCTCTATGTGGTGCTATGTACGCTCACGTATAGTACCCTGGGAACTATGCCATCAATATTACCTATAACGGAAATGGTAGTTCCAGTGGGCGCTATGAGCCTGAGTGTTTTTTCCTGATGT